>JARACY010005493.1:0-21553 GCA_029255725.1 Scrobipalpa atriplicella | reverse complement strand
CATACAATACAATACAATACAAAATACTTTATTGCACTTAAGGAGACAAATACACAGTAATACACAAACAACATAACAAAAGTACAACATAGGCGGCCTTATTGCTAAGGTAGCAATTTCTGCCAGGCAACCTTTAGGTGAAAAGAAAGTACGTAGCAGTTAGCGGGATAGTGCAGATTTAAACTATTTACAGACAACACACAGTAATACTTATACGAGTAGGTACACACTATTACAAAAATATATGATATAATAAAATAGACTAATATCGACACGCCCAAGGAACAACAACGTATCTCAATTCTGTCAATTTTACAGGAGAGCAATTTTAAGGTTTAAAAAAATTCTCCTGCTTTTGTTTTTTAATTAATTTAAGTGATTGTTCGTTTTAAAGAATACATGTAACGGGTTTTATATGATGTTATATTTGTTTTTATCATAATAATTTGATTTCATTGAGTTTTATGACTTACAATTAAGTGCTAGGATGCTTATTACCTGCAAGAACAACGTAAATTGAGATACTGAGCATCAAAATTGAAGAGATGATTTAAATTTACGGTGAATACCAGTGTATGTCTGAGTTACGTTTAAGTTATCTTATGCTATTAGCACCTTTTGACCTTAAAGTAATCTAAGTGTAGGCTTGTTTGAAATTTACTTACTATAATGCAATAAAATAAAACACTTTTTCATAAAATCTTTAAGTTTTATTTATACCAAAGTATAATAATAAATGGATACCTAGTTGGCAAGTATTAGAATAGTAGTGATACAACAAAAAATAACCTCATTTCCATACCAAAGAAAAGTGTTTAATACCTTAGTAGTCTAATTATTAGAATACTAGTGTAACAACAAAAGTGAACTATTCCTTATTCATACCTAAGCAAAAGTAATTAATACCTAGTTGGCTAATATTATACTACTAGTACTACATCAAAAATAAACTTGTTTTTAAACCAAAGATAAAGTACGGTCATTTTCAGACACTAAATACAACAAAAATAAACCTTTTTTTCATTCATACAAAGAAAAGTAGAAGCACGTAGAAGGCAAATAATTGCCTCGATTTGCGCATGCATTCCTTAGCTTAAGCAGGCAAATGATACCTGTATATGTCCTGTCTCTTTTCTTTTCCGTATTTGTGAAATTGCCAGGAGTATCCTAAAATAAGCTAAGAATTGCGTACGCACATTCGAGGCCATTACAATACAATAAACGCAGCTACCGCTTAGGATCACTGGGAAGACAGCAGCATCGTAAGTATTGAATTGATGCAGCTGCCACTTAAAATCACAGGAAAAACAAAAACATTGTAAGTATTGGATAGACGCAGCTGCCACTTAAGATCACCGGGAAGACAGCAGCATCGTAAGTATTGAATAGACGTAGCTACCACTTAGGATCACAGAAAAAACAGCAGAATCATACATACCTAAGTATTGGATAGATGCAGCTGCCAATTAGGATCACCGGGAAAACAGCAGCATCGTCAGTATTGGATATTCGCAGCTACCACTTAAATCACAGGAAAGACAGCAGCAGCCAGCAGACAGCAGCACACATACCGCACGCCGCCGGGCCCTCTATTCCCGTTGCGTCAAAGCCATTCTGGGAAACACTCGGTGAACTTAGAAATGGGGTGCCGGTAATAAAACGGATTCCCCGTGGTGCGAGATCTAGTGTGGCGTCTGCCCTTAAATCTTGTATAGATACGGTAGTTTCCTCAAATTGCAGGGAAAGTTGGGAGGCGCTTCTTAGTTTTTCATACCGCATTTTGCATGTGAACAAAAACGACAATACAAAAATAAGTTTTACTCAATAGGTAAAAAACAACTGTTCACAACCGCCAGCCTCTTCTCTTGATATAACTCCTAAACCTCCTGATCCACGTAAGAACAATGCGCATAAAGTGTTCAAAAGAGTCGAGGAAAAGGTTGGTGACGGTGATATTAGGGGTGCCAGTCAACTTTTATTTTCTAGCGATCTTATCGCTCCAGACAACGAAGAGACACTAAGGCTCGTATTTATAAAGCGGTCTCAAGATTGAGAGCGATATTGAGTGCGGATTTGACAGGTCATTTTGTACTCGAATGACATTTCTAATACGAACTCAAACTCGCTGTCACTCTTGAGAGCTGATTATAAATACGGGCCTAAAATCCCTTCGAGCAAAGCATCCTTCGCCCCAGAATTCCAGCCGTCTTCCCGACCCTCCGCAAGAGGCTAATACCTTGCCACGCGTTTCGCCTGATGACATTATTTCAGCTATAAAGTCCTTTAAAAATGGCTCTAGTGGCGGGATAGATGGGCTTTCTCCTCAACACTTAAAGGATCTGGTGTGTCATTCGTTGGGTGATGTGGGCAGAGGCCTGGCGGCGAGTTTGGCTCCTCTTGCGGACCTCATGCTTTCTGGAAAGATCAATGAAGAGATGACAGATATTGTTTATGGCGCTAGTCTCTGTGCTTTAAAGAAAAAAGACGGCGGCATTAGACCAATCGCCGTAGCGTAGGTACCACCTTCAGGCGTTTGGTCTCCAATTTATTAGCCAGACTTTGACTTCCAAGATTCAAACGGTTCAGGTAGGTTTCGGCTCGAAGGGTGGCTGTGAGGCAGCTGTTCATGCCACCCGCGCCTTTTTGAATGGAGGGGGCCAAGTGCTTCTTAAAGTCGACGTCAAAAATGCTTTTAATTCCATTGATCGCGGAACTCTACTATCACGAGTGAAAGAGCACATTCCTGCCTTGTTTCCCTATCTCTGGCAGTGTTACAGTAGACCGTCAAAGCTGTTTTATAAAAAGCACTTGCTAGATTCCGCCGTCGGCTGCCAACAGGGTGATCCGTTGGGTCCTGCAATATTTAGCCTGGGTATTCACCACATCATCTCCTCGCTGCGATCTGCTTTCAACGTGTGGTATCTGGACGATGGGACCATGGGAGGCAATCCGGAAGTGGTTTTAGGCGACCTTAAAAGCCTTATTGATGCCTTCGCAGGGATTGGGTTGGAGCTCAATTTTGCTAAATGCGAGCTCCACATCCATTCTTCCTTTTCGGCTGAAAACCGGCTTGAAATTGTGGATACGTTCAATCAGGTCGCCCCCAATATCCAGATCGCGTCCGACGCCTCGTTGCACTTGCTGGGGGCCCCTCTCCTCCATGATGCCATTCCTCCTTTTGTCTCAGCACTGATACAAAAATTTACAGATAATTTTGAGCGACTTTTAAAAATTAATCCCCATGTTGCTCTTACAATAATAAAATATTGCCTCTTTGTGCCGCAATTCACATACTTCCTGCGTTGCTGCCATCTGCGGAAGCTTAAGAGCCTGCTGTCAGTCGTGGACGACCAGATTGCGGGTTTATCATCCAAAATCCTGAATTGCGAATTGTCAGTTGAAGCGCGGTCCCAGGCGTCCCTCCCTGTCCGTTATGGAGGCATTGGGATTCGCAGTGTGACCTCAGTATCGCTTCCTGCTTTTCTGGCTTCGGCTTGTGGTTGCAGCAAACTCTTTGGCGACATTATTAATTCCTCGTTGGGACAAGCCGATGTTAGTCATCTGGCGGAAGCGGTACTTGAGTGGAAAAGTATCTGCAACTGTGACAGCCCAACGTTGTTGCACTCCCAAAAACAATGGGATGATCCCCTCTGCAAGAAGACGCAGCAAGAACTGTTAGTCGCGTGTTCGAACACAACGGAGCGCGCACGTCTCCTTGCAGTATTTCAGGGGGAGTCAGGCCTGTGGCTGAATGCTCTACCATCGGCAAATATCGGCACACTGCTCGATGGCTACACACTTTCGCTGGCGATTGGTTTGAGGCTTGGCCTAAGGACGAACCATCCCCACCAATGTGTATGCGGCGCGGAAGTGGATGAGTGTGGTCGGCACGGGTTGTCCTGTCGCAGGAGTGCAGGTCGCATCCCCCGCCACGCGGCTTTGAATGACGTCATTCGTCGGGCTCTTGCCTCGGCGAACATTCCGGCAAAGTTGGAACCAAACGGAATTGTTCGCTCAGACGGCAAGAGACCCGACGGTGTGACGCTCATTCCTTGGCAACAGGGGAGGTGCTTGGTGTGGGATGTGACCTGTGTGGACACACTGGCGCCCTCTCACCTGAGAGCCACTTGTGCGCAGGCGGGTGCCGCGGCTGCAGGGGCCGAAGTATTGAAGGTACGGAAGTACGAGGAAATTTCCGGGGGTTACATATTCACTCCAATAGGGTTTGAGACGATGGGCCCATGGGGCCCTGAAGCCAAAAAGATAATAGCAGATCTTTCGGCGCGTCTCAACGAGACTACTGGCGATCGCAGAGCTGGCAGCTTCCTCGCCCAGCGAATCAGCTTGGCCATCCAAAGAGGGAATGCTGCCAGTATGCTGGGGACTATGTCTCGTGGGGACGCGCTTGAAGATCTCCTTTTTTAGACAATGTATTGTATGTACTTAATTAGTAATTATTGTTGATATTCTATATTATGTAGTTGTGGTTGGAAATAAATATTATTTTACTTGAAAAAAAAGTAAAATACCCATATTTTATGTAAAAAAATATTTCAGATCGTTTTTACAGATTTAAAATAGTATTTTCACGCCGGACGCACTAAAAATGCGGGTGAGAAAATGATCCAAATACAACATCAAATTTATTCCGATTAAACTGAATTTACTAATTCTTAATTCAATTTAGGTACTATTATGTTCCCAAGAAATCAGAATGAAAAAGTACTGGTTTTAAATTTTTTTAATAAATATACGATGTTTCAATTTTCAAATGCGCTATTTCCGATTTGTAACGAAACGACTAAAACATATTAATTCAACTTAAAATGATAATGACTTATCTTGATTCATATAAAATACGGAGAAAATCAACGTAACTCAATTTGCAACATTTTTGCATGTACATTTATCTAAAAAAATACGATCAAAACAATGTAAGTAAAGATAAGTTGCTATGTTTTTAAAAGGGAGCCTTTTTGATCCGTAAAACAAAATTGTAGATCAATATAGCACGTTTTATCCGTCGAACATGTGTTTTTTTCAGAAATCGACCGCAGGTTACTTTGTTGTGATTCTCGCTAACTTCGGTTCTATTGCACTTAGAGATACGTTTGTTGGACACAAATGTAGAGAAAAATATGATAAAGAAGGATATGAACTTAACTCATTTTTGTCGTAACTCAAGTTACGTTGTTGTTCCTTGGGCGTGTCGATATATACCTTATAATAAACTAATACATACTATATGAAAGAGAGGATAATGCATAAACTATGATAAAATCATATATCAAATATGCATTATAATTGATGTTGGGTTTTATCACTTAAACACTAGTTCATTTATAAACAAAAATTTAAAAACTGTTCAAGTTGTTAGTGATTACTATTAATTCGTCTTTTATTAAAACGTCATCATCATCATAGCGTATGGCAGTCCATGCTTGGATCAAACCTATAAAGTAGAGTTCTATTTTATAAACCCTTCTAGATAATAATTAATCTTTAGTTATTATTATTAGAAATCGAAAATACGTCAAATTCCAAAAGCAAATTCAATTAATTTTAGTGAATACATGCACAGGTGCTTTATCGACAAAACATTTTAGCTAAAACTGTATCAGAGAACTACGCTGGAGAAATTAATCGGTTTAGTTTTGAAATCGATTTGCTAAACTGAATTTCTTCTCTGCAAAATTGAATAAGTACGTATTAACTTTATACGAATACATCTACAATTTTATGGTTTCTTTTATATTGTTGTGTTGGTATTAGATCGACGCTTTAAGTTCTCTTATCACGCTTTCGCAGCGAGCATTATAGCGACAACTGTCACAATATTAGGTATCACATCATAAAATGAAAATCAAATACTATGACATTTAATTCCAAGTTCTAACACACGCAAAATACGCCACTGAAAGCCAACTAAGTCCCGTATTTATAATCAGCTATCAAAAGTGACAGCGAGTTTGAGTTCGTATCAGAAATGTCATTCCAGTACAAAATCACCTGTCAAATCCGCACTTAATATTGCTCTCAATCTTGAGATCGCTTTATAAATACGAGCCTAAATTGATGTTTATGTCCGATTAGTGGTCCGAGGGACAGGTCGAGTGAACGGGATATGTACGGGATATTATGAAGTGATGTCATGTAACATCTGCTCGTGATTGTCATACTAATATGAATCATAATGTACATTTTAATATCGAGTAATCATCTACGATTTGTGATGCCTTGGTAGAGGCCCACGTAAGAAGATTGATGATGGATGATGATTTAGTGAAATACATCATGTCTTCTACAAAAAATGAAGTGATAAGGTACCTCCATTCAATTTTTTTTTCCCTTTTCATTTTAAGAATAATATATCAATCAATACATTAGAATATTTTCATAAACATTTTTACAACCTGATCCGTCTTATCCAAACACGTGCTAAGTAGGTACCTATGTGTTATGATTATATTAGATAGATAAAACAAAATGTATAACCTTAATGTCCTTCCAATTTTATTGAATAACGGACGTGAAAAGAATGAGTGAAATCATTCATCCATAAAATGGCCTCCTATCGCCATAAACGTATACTTATAGGTATAAAAATAGATCTGTCCCCAAGGTCATTTTGATATCCCTCTTGAGATTCGAGTCGTAAATTATTTATTTAGCAAACGTGAAGGCACTCTTTCGAAAGCCGTTTGGGGCTATGAAATTTTACAACCCATCAAACTTTTCTGGCTTCAACTTTAATACAAGGCAGGTATAGTAAAATTTCGCAATAAACATTTCGACAGTAAGGTGATACCTACTGATATTTTGGAATATTAATTTCCTCAAATAAAATAAAAAATGAAAATTTAGATAAGAAAGGGTTTCAAAGCTTTAATCATTGTATATCATACAACAAAAATATTTTTGAAAAGTAGTTGGTTCATTTTATATAAAAAAAACGCATAATGGATAAAACATAATAAATACATTATTTTCCATACTAATAAAAATAAAGGCATTAGAATAATTAATGTTTTTATTATACAATTATTTGGTGAATTTCGCACCACATTCTCAATACTGAACTTATTTCAAGAGAATTATGAAATAATTAATTGTAAACCAAAATAAAATACCTAAGTAAAATTCCTGTGTGTTCATGGGTACTGCGAACAGAAGCCTTTGCCAAAAGATTTTGGCTATGTTGTTCCCTAAGTTTATAAAGGGTGTTTTTTTACTAGCAACCGATATAATACTAAAACTATCAATGTACTGTAACAAACAACTTATACAAAAGATAAAAAGTTAATATTAAATTAAATTGAAAAATAAAATACATACGAAATTTACAATCAACAGTTTTATTTCGCATGGGAACACAATTTATTTGCAACCTTTGTTCAATTAGAAAATAGAATATTTTTACAGGCACTTTTCTCGTTATTAGAATATTGGTTACTAGCAAAAACACCCTGAATAGCTGAACGCAAAGTAATGTTGTCCAAAACAATTTCTATTTATTTTATTGTTCCCTTCCGCTATAAATATCTGATAATTGTGTTTTGTAGTTCAAGGTCGGAATGCTACTCAGCAAATATGTTTGATTTCGACTTATTTCTAAAAAGCTTTTTGAGAATCTAGTTTTCTGGTCGGTTCACACCGAGAAGGTTGCATCGTGTCAATGTGTAAAAGTAAAAATTGAAAAGATCCGCAGCATCTAAATTTAGTAGCTCTTTTTCAAGCGTACTTTAGAAAAACCACACTTAATTTCTACGTTCACCATAGTTATCCCAACAAAAGCTTGTAGCACTGTGACGTCAGCGACTCAGAGAAGTCTTCCTTTGTTTCTGAATGCATTGTACTGCGTTTATTGCATCGGCCGCTTTTGTTCGTAGTGATAGCACGCTGCGTCTGTAAGTATTGCTATAATAATTGATAGTTATTTCAAAAAATGAGTAATCTTTTATTTATTGAACAGTTTATTGCACACATGAACATACAGAGGATACAAACATTAGAAAACAGGTACAGCACAACAGGTACAGCTTATCTCTAAAAAGAAATCTCTTCCAGCTGACCTACGATCTCTTGCTATACATTCTGATAAAAATTGATTTATTTTTAACCTCCACCCCGGCTATTTACATTACATACATACAAGAATTTATGATAGTCCACTATCAATTAATAAGCAAACTTACGGTAAGTTTTTTTTAGATACATTCTGCTGTTTATTAAGCAAAAATTTGTTACGAAACCATTGTTTTTTTTTACTTCATTTTTATATGACGCAAAAATGTTTAATTTAAAAAATAAAAATGGAGGTATTTTAGATTCTAGATATCTTTAGCAGACAGTCTATCTAAGTCAAAGGCAAAAAAAATATTTCGATTCATGGGTGACTAAAGATAAATGAAAATGTCATCCCGTCTACTCCAGACAAAAACGTTTCTCGATTGCCTCAGAACCACTAAACCATAAAAAACATGACAGCTCAATAATAAGATTGTTCTTTTCTTCCAGGCAGATAATGTAATGTTTACAAAATACTTTATAAACTATATATTATAATCTTTTTTTTATGAAAAAGGGAAGCAGACGAGCAGGCAGGTCACCTGATGGTAAGTAATCACCGCCCGAGGGGTCACAAAATGCGCTGCCGGCCTTTCAAGAAGGAAAAGGCTCGTTTCTTAAAGACTGCCATGTTCTAACGGTCCGGAAATACCTGGGCAGATAACTGATTAATCCTAACTGACTATAAAAGTGAAAGTAGGGATGTTTGTTACGCTTTCACGCAAAAAGTTTCGTTATTTTTATAAAAACCAGATTTGATGTCTTCTTTAGGATGATTATATTCATGTCTATCGTTCATGGTAATATAATAAATATGCCGAAGGATACTCTATCGGTTCATTGCCAACCATCTTGGCTCAAGTTCAGGGTAACATGAAACAGAAAAACTACAGCGAGTTTCTTTTTTGCATAAGACATTTTTCAGATGTGTGATTACGTTTAGACCATGAACCTGAACAATTTTCTGTATGAAACATACTCGTAGGTTGAATTATGTACAAAAATTGGGACTCTGTTCGAGTAGTTTTGTATATAATTATATCCTTCCTTTAATTACTGTTTTTTGAAATTTACTTTAACTGAATCGGATACAGTTACATTTTAGGGGCACTATGACAACCTGTCAGAAGGAAAATAAATCATTAGGCTAGGTATATTAGTATCATATACTTAAGTATATGAAAATCTCTCCAATTTAAATTAAAAAACTAAAGTACCTACCTACCTTCTAACAGCAGCCAAAAATCCATTAAAAGATAAAACCGCAAATAAAAACATTTGTTTCACATCCATCCTTTATTTTCATACATCCCTCGTCCCAATATGACAAATGTAGTCAAATGAATCAAGATACCCTTGACTCTGGCAACATTACTTTACGTGACCTGAAATATACGTAGGGACCACGTAGGGACTGTTCGCATGAAATAAATGACGTGACATTTGTACAAGACACAATTTTGTATATTTTTGACGTCAAAGGTTAGGTTAGGTTATGTTGTCTTTGATAATAGTTTCATTAATTTGTTTTTATTTGACACTTTAAATACTTCCAGTTAAATTTGATTACATCTTAGCATTAGCACACGAAAGTCAGACAAAAAAATTATAAAATCAATGAAATCACCTTTTCAGTTCAAACTATCCGGAGGTCTAAGATTTGATTCCCGCATTATATACTGTGCTAGAAAAATAATGTTATATTGGTCGAAAAGTAATGGTTTTACATGACACAGAGCGACGATAAGGAAATATTTAAATGAACGAAACAAATTTAACTTTGCTTAGCGTATTTCCCCACACGAGTCCTGAGTTTCTGTAACTTAAATTAACTTACGCTAAGTCACCAAGTCACCGCCTTCTTTGGTAGGTTGTCGAGCCAACAAACGATGAACTCAATCGTCAGAGTTTAAGGCCTCTGATATGGTTTCTGTACCTTACCACCACTAAAAGACCAGCGACCGAAACCGGCTCGCTTGCATTATCCTAACCAAACAGGGAGCAATTTGACAGTGGGAAATTAATACTTAACATTAATATTTTTTTGTTACCGTGGGTATCGAACACATAACTTTCATATTGAGAGTCAGGCTTCAACCAGTAAACAACAGAGGTATTTCAATAATAGTCAGTTTACTTATTACATGCACTAAGTTATTTTCAAATAGGTACTGCCCAGCTCTACAATTTTGCTCACGCAAAACAATGCAGACCAATAATTTCAGGCTATACTGTATTTGAATTCGGGGAATCAAGGTAAATTCTCAACTTAGAACTCGTAGTTAATAATTAATGGTCGTTCTTAGTAATTGTATTGAAATATCAGCTGTTACGTCTAATTGGTGCATTAATACGTAAATACTAAACAGAAAATCTTTTTTTAAATTGGTAAAGTTCGTAAGCTCAAACAACAGTGAAATCATAAAACAAAACCAAATAAGTATAGGATCCATCACTTTTTTTGTCTGAAAATGGTTGTATAATACTTTAGATACAGAATAAGCCAACAGACACAAAGAGATTTAATGAGATTTTAGTTTTATTACGTAGATATTTGTATTCATTCATGGTTGTATGCATTTAGAAACTTTAACACAATATTTTGCTGTGTCATTTTCATATCTACAAAATATTTTTTTAAAGAGAAAATCCTGTACAGCAAAATGAGAAAAACAAAAAACACGACCCACAAGGTTTAAACAGTAAGTGGTAGACGAATGCGGAGTACTTAATTCAGAGTGCTATTTGCATCTGACATCACTCAAATTACATTTGCATACACACCAGCTTAAAGTGGTAGCAACATTTTGTCGCATTTTGTCTGAATTCGACATTTATATTACAAATAGTTTTTTATTTGTGATAAGATTCTCGTTGAATTTAAGTCAAAGTTGACTGAAACAGGGTTGACGATTGAGTGTGCTCTCCTACAAGCTCTGTACTTACTAAGCTTATTATATACTTGATTTCCGCCCCGCGGTTTCACCCGCGGCTTACTGAGTTTTCCCGTGGGAATCAGGCATTTTCCCAGAGTAAAAAGTAGCCTATGTGTTAATCCAGGGTATCAGCTACCTCCATAACAAATTTTATTTAAATTGCTCCTTTAGAAGTGAAGAAGTAACAAACATACACACTCACAGACTTTCGCCTTTATAATATTAGTGTGATTAGGTGCATTGGTGAACAGTGTGTCATTGTACATTCGTTGCTATCAGTCATATTACTTCTACTCATAAATAGGTAATACGATACATAAGCGGGAAGGATGATGCTTATCTGACCAAGTAGGTATCATAAAGGCAATAACTAACTCTGATTCATAGTTGTAATATCAATATTGCCAATACTGGTTCCATTCTTATTAAAATACCACTCACGATTATTTAAATAATAAATCCGTCGACACCGGCTAAGAAAAATCTTTATGAATACCTTCGGATTAAACTTCCACCATTGGCAGATAACAAAAAGCTGTCTTCGTCAACTTTAAATGGCTTCGTTTAGAAAAGTCTTATTTCAAAGGGACTTCCTAAATTTTCCTTACGGGGAGATGAAAGTAATTATCTTCATTGGCGGAGTTTTAATGAATTTTTGAAAATATAAGGTAGGTCAAATTATAGAGTCAAAAGTCTACCATACAGTGGAAAAGGCAGTGTATTCTGATTGTGTAAAAGTAAAATTATATTATTAGATCCGAAGCATTGACGGTATATTACAGAACGCAAACTTTATGCATGAGCGCATTGCAAGCTTATCCAAGACAGATTTCTATTCAAAGTAGGTATGCATTTTAAGTACTAATAATGCATTGCATTCTAAACAAAATTGGTATAATCATCTAGAAATACGTATGTAATAGTAAGTAATATAAGTTTTAGAATTCTCTAAATATGAAAATATGTCCCTAAATTCTGGTCATATGTATCAGAAATAAACGTTCTAGTCAAGCATAAATAATAAGATAATTTATATCTCTATGGCTTGGCTCAGGCCCCGGGCAGATATCCAGAATTTTCTATTTATTATTTTGGTTTTGGCCCGAGAAACGCTTTCGGCCTTATTCTAAGTATTATTTTGTCAAACCTAGATCAAAGATTTTACCTAGCTTTTTTATCCTCCTAACATATTTTTTTCATTATTATTTATTATTATACTAGCCCAAACTGTCCCCTCTAACATATAATAAAAAAAAAAAGTGACTTTCTAAATATTAATTTGTCACGTCAAAAATACTCCCACTGAAGAGCAATCCAATGAAATAAAAAAAAGTTGAACACAACTCCAATTTCGAAAAACGCAAAATTCAAACGTTGTGAAATGTTGTGAACCCATCAGGGGCTGTTTTAATTAAGTTAAATCGCCTTACATTTCACCTTTCATATTGAAAAAAATTGATATCATACCTAATTTATCGATTTGTTAAAGAATAATTCATTTAAAACACTACCTTTCTTTTTTTAAATGTCTCGGCCTCCTCAATTCATCGATATTTTATTCCTTCAACGCTCAAGGGCTACTAAGGCCCGTATTTATAATCAGCTCTCAAGAGTGACAGCGAGTTTGAGTTCGTATCACAAAAGTCACTTTAGTACAAAACGACCTGTCAAATCCATACTTAATATCGCTCTCAAACTTGAGATCGCTTTATAAATACGGGCCTTACTGCCAATAATATCTATCTTCATTTAAGTGACCCATCAGTACACAATGAACATGGCGTTCAACGTTCAAAGTCATTCACTGCTGCTTTCATATAGAGTTTAATAAGGAAGGCTCAACTGTGGCCAGCGATGGAAAATGTAGTGATCGATACTGACCTCTTCTGAACTTTAATGTGGTGGTGCTTTAAGTTGCTGTTGTGGGCACTTATTTAGACTGTGATTGATGGGTTTCAGACAAGGTTTTCAGCTTAATAGAGGCCATTGGGCTTCTTTTTAACTTTAACGACGAATGAATGACGGTAATGATCATAAATGTTGTTGTTTTGGAAAAATAGTTAAATTAGCTAGTTAAATTACCTACGTATAGTTAAGAGTTAACAAAAAAAATGGATATTTATCTGTAATATTATTCAAAGTAATAGTTGATTCTACAACTGCTTATTCGCAAATTGAATAAAACAGTATTTTTATGTCTATTATTCCATTATTTTATCTATTTCATCCACTACTTATAATTTTTCATTTTATACGGTACTTATTGAAATCAAGAAAATTCAAGCATAGTTTCATAATTAAGTCCATCACATCGTCGTCACATATCACATTTCTATGCCATATTAAGGCCCGTATTTATAATCAGCTCTCAAGAGTGACAGCGAGTTTTAGTTTGTATCAGAAATGTCATTTCAGTACAAAACGGCCTGACAAAACGGCCTGTCAAATCCATACTTAATATTGCTCTCAATCTTGAGAACGCTTTATAAATACGACCCTAAAAGAATAAGAATTTCCCTTTTTGTATGAAATACTTCTATAACCCCCTTTCCTACACACAAGTCGTACCAAAACACGACAAGCCAAATAAAAACATAGCGTCATATAAATAAGGCATGTCACGTTTTCCCAACTTTTGGCAGCGTTCAATAGTTTACGGAACAGTTTGGAGTTTCTTGTCCAAGTATTTGTATTCTTTCCGCTTTAAATGCCTATGACGTTGCTGAAATATGACGTCCAACTGCCAGATATTGGATTCTTTTTAGATTATTGATGTTCATGGTTTTATTTTATATGTAACAAATATTCATAATGTTATTCTCGAATTGACTGCATTTTGTTGAAAATGTTGTAGGTATTTCTAATGTGATTATTTTTTTAGTCTAATCGCAACTAACATTATCAAATCTGTTTACGTGAACGTCTACTAGTTAATAATATAAAAAGATTTACAACATCCTTTAAAAGAATATTATAATATAATAAATAAGTTAAAATTATGAGTATTAAAGCTCCATCTACCTTCGTAGTTTCACGCAACTACGCCCTCGTAGCCAGAATCTACGAACTCTCTCGTAGCTACGGCTACGGGGTTGGCTACGGGCTACGAAAGCGCCGTAGCGAACGTAGCGCTCTCGTAGCGGAAGGCTTCAGCGCCAAGGGAAAAAGTACCAGGAGAGCATGAAAGCAAGGAGTTGTCTTTAAAGCCATGGGAACCCGGAAAACTCCGAAGACGGGGGGATAAGCACAAATCTAATTTGCACCTACGGGCTAATAGATTTCTGGAAATCCCGATTAGAGCGGAAAATGTCTACTAGGTACCAGGCGTTCATAGTATAAAGGAGGTCGACTAAAACGTGAGTATTAGAAAAAGATAGGGGGATGTTTAGAGGGTGGAGCTTTAGAAAATTCAGGCATGCGCACAAACTTTTGGAAGGGGAACGTTATTTGTTGGGAGTTGATGCAAGTTGCAAACCGAACATTAAACCTGGAAAATACATTATATTCCTAATTTGCATAATGATTAACCTAAAGCATGTTTTATAGTACTTTCATATTAATTTAAATTAAAATAAAACATTATGACATTTAGTGTGAACGCCATCTATCCAAGAAGCGAGAAACTAAAACCACCCTTGTAAAACCAACCCTCGGTGGCCCCCTTGGAAAAGGACGGTAGCGACCTATCTCGCTGAGAACATGAGCTACCAATAAACTTGACTAGATGTCGCTACTAGTTCGATTTGAAAATGGAATCATGTAAATAAAATTTTATATTGGAAGTATTGCAAGTAGAATGAAGTGAATATGTTTAGGATATTCAGGTTAAGTATCGTACTTTGACAGTAGGTAAAAAAAAATATAAGAATCAGGTGCAAAAGAGATTCCTATCAAATGTCATAAAATGTATGCGTCAAACGTTTCAGGATGACAGAAGGAACATTTATATACCCGTTTATGCTCATATTATGTGAAAAATTCCATAGTTATAATGTAAGTAGTACCTATCTAGTTTTCTTTGTTTAAGTCATAGAAAAATTCTATTTCTCCCGATAATACGTGTATTATTTCATAACATTTATTTCAGTTAAAAATCAATTTAACATGGCCTATCAAACGCAAAGACTCTTTTGCGGCATCGAAGGCAAAAATTCAATTAAAAATGGTATTGATACAGCAAATAAGCCTGAAACGAAATTATTACAGTTTACTTTGTCTGGCCGCCGCCGAGAACAGAGATCAGAATATAATCACTTTCAATTGATTGAAATAAAACCATGTTTTCGTACTGTATTTTACATACCTATACTAATTATCTTTGCACAGTAAAATACTTCTAAGATAGCGGGATATTCGTAAATATGAATCTAAATATGAATTCTACAATCTACATAAATTAAATATCACCATTTTGATCCTAACATGCTATATTTAAATGATAAAAACATGGTCATATCAAAGGCCCACTAATACCTATCAAACTAATATAAAGAATTGTCTATTATAAAATAGTAAACGATTTATTATCTTATAGCAATATTTCTTCCCGTTAAGATCTTGGCTTAGAGCTGCGGTTCAAAGAGGCTAGATTTATGATGCTATTACAATAAAATTAATTAGAAATATTGAAATTAATTGCTGACGATATAAATTCTAATAAAATATCGAGATTGGAATAACTAGAAATAAGGGTAAGTCTGCATTGTTTTAAAATAAAATAAACAGACAGTTAAAGTGATGAATTAGTTGCCGTGAATGGTAACGGTCTGCAAAAAAAAAACACTAATTAGATAACTAGATGAAGATCTAATCTTAGAAGATTCTAGACACCGTCTGGTTTTTTGCCACTTAGTGGTATTTGAAAATAATTGTCTTTGATTAATTTCACACAAGAAAATGTTCAATTCTACTTTGAGAAACTATGCATTTTAACAAAAAAAACGCCTGCAAAAATTTTCACAGCAAAGTTCACTCGCTTGCCTGAAGCGTACTGCCAGGCGTTTTGTCTCAGCACGTTTCAGCGAGTGATTCATTGTTGTGCGCAGCTGCCCGTCACAATTCCCGAATATGAGTACAAATAGTTCTAGTATAACGAAGATTAATCGTTCTAATATAATACGAAAGACGGGTTTTGAATTGTTTTCTTTAGTATGTTTATTTTGAAATTATGTTGGGGTAGACGGACGTTACTTATTATTAAACTATATGCAGTAAACTATGATCATGGACCGGATTCTCAAATTGATATAAATATAAATCTGCTACAAAATGTGGAAAAGCAAAGTAAAGCAGGTACTTTTTTTTGTAATAAAATAAACGTAAATAGAAATACGTTATTATTGTATAACGTTTTGTGTAATTTCAAAAGAAAACTTCAAAGCAACTGGAATATTATTAGGTTAGGTACCCCTTACTCTACGAGTAAGTATGTTTTCAATATGGAAAATTCCATTGCTGTTTTTTTTAATCAAATTGATTTGGTTTGTAATTAAAACCTACAAGCCAAATATTATATTGCCTCCAAGACCAATGTTAATATTATTATGGTATTTATTTGTGCAGCCACTTCTAAAAAGTCATGTGTATCGCCAAGTTTAGTGACAGGTTGTCAGCCCATCGCGTTAATCATAGTACCTAACTCTCGAATCTCTCAGCTTGTTTTTATAGAAAAAATAAAGCTGCTGGCACACTCTTGTTTTGTTTCACTCCCAGTCCAGCATGGAAGAATCAAACAAGGTACAGCAAAATGCAAGCTGAGTTTGATGTCTCCCACTCAAGTGAAGATAAGGTCATGACAGTGTATTTAATTATAATTATAAACGTTTCCGGTTACAAATTAATTAGATTGCAAACATTAAATCCCCTTTAATTAACGTGTCTTCTTTTTTAAACCTTATATTTAGCAGTGATAAGGTCGTAATTTGCTTAGCGACGAGGTAAAATAAAGCAAAGTATTCCGTTTGATGTTTTCACTTTGAATCAATTTGCGCGTGATTGTATCAAGGAAATCATGCGTTAATGACTGATGAAATTAGTGAACAGATCTTTTGTACTGTATCCAATAAAATGATGTCAAATATATTTTAGTACGTATATTAAGAAGTCTGTTTTTGAAGTTTGTAAATAAATTTCGAAATTCAAGACTCGATATTCAACTTCTTTATCCAAATTGTCCAATTCGTCATTGTCATAAGGTTCAAGGTAAATATAATGGAAATAAAATGGGTGCGTATTGTGTACACGCGTGAGAAGTTATACTTCTTTCACAATTTTTATAAAAGAGGTTCTATGTCTATTGTGTGGTCGAGTTTAACCTGATGCGCGCGCATGACTTGCAGCCAACTTCATGGGTGATCTTGTGTTACAGATGCGCGCGAATCGTAAAATTTCAAAAAAAGTCGTTTTACTTACGAATCTCTCGGTAATACGGCTCACATCGGATTTCTTTGATTGATTGCATTGCCGAACTTGGAACCTTGCTCGATCGTGAGTTGTTCTTTGCCTGAGATTATGGTTTTATTTGGAGCAAGAGTGAATAAAGGAACATGAGAAATATTCACAAATACAAGTAACAAAAAATAAAATAAAATAAAATAACATATATAAAAAAAAAAACACCGCCAGACTACGTCGGAAAAAGATACCTCGACCTCACTGTCCAAGGCCCTAGGTCACGCGGCAGACCAAAGAAGCGCTGGCTAGACGTCGTAAAAGCGGACATGGAATAGAACGACCTCACACCAGCGGATGCCGTAGACCGGGCAAAGTGGAGTAGAAAAAGCCGGAAAGCGGACCCCAGGCTCAGGCCGGGAAAACGCTAAGCAGAAGAAGAAGAAGATATAAAAAAAAAAAAACCCGCCCCGCATCGCACCCGGTGGGAACGTACTTGAGGACATTGTTGAAAGATCATTTTGTACCTGTTTCGCAACTCGAATCTTTTGATGTTAGTTTCAGAATTACACTTATTTTGCATAATACCAATTGCACTTATACATAATACCAATTCCAATAACATACCCGTCATCCATCCATTATGTAGGTAATTATAAATAGTTAGCTACCTACTTATTATTTTTAATTTTCATTTCTAGTTACATTCGAGTGCATATTGAAATAAGAAATATATATGTTACGGCTAATACCCGAAGTGCGGCTACACCTAGTTTTAGCCGGTTAGAACTAGATGTAGCCACTTACTCTTGGTTAAACCTAGTATTAGCCGATTGTTTTCGGGTAAAACTAGGTCTAGCCTTCATCATGCCGGCTACAACTAGGTCCAGCCATTCCCTGTTGGATAAAACTAAGTCTATCCGATATCATTCCGGCTAGAACTAGGTCCAGACAATCCCTGTCGGATAAAACTTAGATGCGTGCCCCGCCACGCCTTCCGCCCCGCGTCACACTCATGACTCACAGCATCTGCAGCAGCGGCGCGGGGTGGAGGGCGTAGCGAGGCACGCGCCTCTGCAGGTTGTGAGCGCCAGGTGCTACTGATCTACTGCAGGTCTACTAGCGAGTGTGACTCACAGCGTCTGCAGCAGCAGCGAAGACATGAAGCTACACGAAGCGACACGACACGACACGAAGCGACACGATACAACACGACGCGACATCAAGCGACACGATACGACACGAAGCGACACGATACGACATGAAGCGACACCAAGCGACATGAAACGACACGGCACAACATGACAAGACACGAAGCGACACCAAGCGACATGATACGACACGACACCGGCACACACCGGCGGCATAGTATGTAGCAGGCAAGTTGGTGTCGCTTCGTGTCGTTTGATGTATCTTTGTGCGTGTCGCTTCGTGTCGTGTCGTATCATGTCGCTTGGCGTCGTTTCGTGTCGTGTCATGTTGTGCCGTGTCGTATCATGTCGCTTGGTGTCGCTCCGTGGCGCTTCGTGTCGTATCGTGTCGCTTGATGTCGCGTCGTGTTGTATCGTGTCGTGTCGTGTCGCTTCATGAAGCATCATGTCTTCGCTGCTGCTGCAGACGCTGTGAGTCACACTCGCTAGTAGACCTGCAGTAGATCAGCAGCACCTGGCGCTCACAACCTGCAGAGGCGCGTGCCTCGCTACGCCCTCCACCCCGCGCCGCTGCTGTAGATGCTGTGAGTCATGAGTGTGACGCGGGGCGGAAGGCGTGGCGGGGCACGCATCTAAGTTTTATCCAACAGGGATTGTCTGGACCTAGTTCTAGCCGGAATGATATCGGATAGACCTAGTTTTATCCGACAGGGATTGTCTGGACCTTCTAGCCGGAATGATATCGGATAGACTTAGTTTTATCCAACAGGGAATGGCTGGACCTAGTTGTAGCCGGCATGATGAATGCTAGACCTAGTTTTACCCGAAAACAATCGGCTAATACTAGGTTTAACCAAGATTAAGTGGCTACACCTAGTTCTAACCGGCTAAAACTAGGTTTAGCCGCACTTCGGGTATTAGCCGTAACATATACACTTAGGTACTTTATTTCTATAACAAGATGAAAACTCCATCCCGGAAAACTAATAAAACGTAATTTTCTCTGGAATGAGATCGCTAGATTGCTTGTCTGTTATTATAATAAGATGATGTTGAAATCCTTCTTATAAAATGAAAAATTCTTAAAGTCACATCACTCTTAAATACACAAAAATATTCTCTTTGGCTGGGATATTGTCATTCCACTACTCATCAAAATTAAACATTTTAAGATAGCTAAGGTTAAATTCCGTATACAGTAGCTAGCCAAGAAAATTCTTTAAAAAATTCTATTCGTTAGTTTTTCAGTGGAATTCTTTACAAAAACTCGGGCAAAAGCCAGCAAAAGCGAGTAAAAGTAAGTCACTACTCACTGGTTCATCCAGAGATGCAATTTTTGTTTTTATTTTCTGCTTAGCGTTTTCCCGGCCTGAGCCTGGGGTCCGCTTTCCGGCTTTTTCTACTCCACTTTGCCCGGTCTACGGCATCCGCTGGTGTGAGGTCGTTCTATTCCATGTCCGCTTTTACGACGTCTAGCCAGCGCTTCTTTGGTCTGCCGCGTGACCTAGGGCCTTGGACAGTGAGGTCGAGGTATCTTTTTCCGACGTAGTCTGGCGGTGTTTTTTTTTTTATATATGTTATTTTATTTTATTTTATTTTTTGTTACTTGTATTTGTGAATATTTCTCATGTTCCTTTATTCACTCTTGCTCCAAATAAAACCATAATCTCAGGCAAAGAACAACTCACGATCGAGCAAGGTTCCAAGTTCGGCAATGCAATCAATCAAAGAAATCCGATGTGAGCCGTATTACCGAGAGATTCGTAAGTAAAACGACTTTTTTTGAAATTTTACGATTCGCGCGCATCTGTAACACAAGATCACCCATGAAGTTGGCTGCAAGTCATGCGCGCGCATCAGGTTAAACTCGACCACACAATAGACATAGAACCTCTTTTATAAAAATTGTGAAAGAAGTATAACTTCTCACGCGTGTACACAATACGCACCCATTTTATTTCCATTATATTTACCTTGAACCTTATGACAATGACGAATTGGACAATTTGGATAAAGAAGTTGAATATCGAGTCTTGAATTTCGAAATTTATTTACAAACTTCAAAAACAGACTTCTTAATATACGTACTAAAATATATTTGACATCATTTTATTGGATACAGTACAAAAGATCTGTTCACTAATTTCATCAGTCATTAACGCATGATTTCCTTGATACAATCACGCGCAAATTGATTCAAAGTGAAAACATCAAACGGAATACTTTGCTTTATTTTACCTCGTCGCTAAGCAAATTACGACCTTATCACTGCTAAATATAAGGTTTAAAAAAGAAGACACGTTAATTAAAGGGGATTTAATGTTTGCAATCTAATTAATTTGTAACCGGAAACGTTTATAATTATAATTAAATACACTGTCATGACCTTATCTTCACTTGAGTGGGAGACATCAAACTCAGCTTGCATTTTGCTGTACCTTGTTTGATTCTTCCATGCTGGACTGGGAGTGAAACAAAACAAGAGTGTGCCAGCAGCTTTATTTTTTCTATAAAAACAAGCTGAGAGATTCGAGAGTTAGGTACTATGATTAACGCGATGGGCTGACAACCTGTCACTAAACTTGGCGATACACATGACTTTTTAGAAGTGGCTGCACAAATAAATACCATAATAATATTAACATTGGTCTTGGAGGCAATATAATATTTGGCTTGTAGGTTTTAATTACAAACCAAATCAATTTGATTAAAAAAAACAGCAATGGAATTTTCCATATTGAAAACATACTTACTCGTAGAGTAAGGGGTACCTAACCTAATAATATTCCAGTTGCTTTGAAGTTTTCTTTTGAAATTACACAAAACGTTATACAATAATAACGTATTTCTATTTACGTTTATTTTATTACAAAAAAAGTACCTGCTTTACTTTGCTTTTCCACATTTTGTAGCAGATTTATATTTATATCAATTTGAGAATCCGGTCCATGATCATAGTTTACTGCATATAGTTTAATAATAAGTAACGTCCGTCTACCCCAACATAAT
>JARACY010005492.1:0-21559 GCA_029255725.1 Scrobipalpa atriplicella | reverse complement strand
TGTCGATAAACGTCAAAGCACGCTTTGCCTAGATTTAAACTAGAACAAATACCACAAAGTCTGGCTAAGCTCCAAATTCTTGGCAAATATAAATTTACAAATGCGAAAACGTTAAGCGTTAGAAAAATCAGTTCACTAATACACATAGATAATAGCATTATTATTAACGAGGATGTAAAGCAGCGTGATAATGATATGATAACAACAGGTGGTCTGATGGTAATCACACTGCGATTTGCAACAATACATGAGCGTTGATTAAGTGTTGTATTAACGACCTTTCGAGTAGGAATCCAATGAGGTAGGAATGCGGCTTCTGTTTATAAAGCGGTGGAATTAGCGTACAATAGTGGAGTATTGGTGCATTGTAACTGGTGTGGAAAGGGAGGGCCGCGGTGAGGATTCCCACGCGAGCGACGCGGATACGCCGGTTCCGATCACCGAACAAGCTAATTGAGGAGATGCTACCATACCAAGGACGAACACCGCACATTGTCAAACGTCTCTACCGACAATTCAATTTCTGAATTATAAATTTGATATGTTTTTGGTGCAAACAATGGAATCGAAGTATTCAATGAGATAGTAGATACCAGATACTACTGCCAATAATTTTTAGAAATGTTGACTACATCAAATAGATCTATTATTCCGTATATAATTTCGTAATATTAAGACATGTCGTTTGGCATTCAAAATATTCATTTATCTTTGTAGCCGAGCGAGCAAGGTCGTTTGCATGTTTAAATTGTTAAACAAACAGAATGTGCTCGTCCAAGAATACATGAAGTTTAGTATATTTATGTTCATTTAATATGGCTTGGTTTAGCGCTCCGTTATTTCCTTGATCATGAGTGACGAGACGGGAGCGGCAGGCGAGTAGGCGGAGCTGATCCGATCCTATCTCTACTGCCCTTCGCTGAATTAATGCTCGCTTACTTCCAACTTGTTTCAAACCAGCATCATATCCATTGCGTATACAAACATTCTAATCATACTAAAGCAGCCATATCGAAAATTCATTCGATTAAAACAGCTATAAGCAGCGAGTAGAAACATTTTATAATTACCGAGAAAATCGAAACTGAGGCAGCTGCCGTCGTCGCTATAAATAGTGAATTGCTTGATCGTTAATGTTGTAATAAATACCTCGTAAAAATGAAGCTGGTCTGGGAGACGAGGAGCGTATGAGCTTATGAGCAATGAACATAAATCGAGCCGGTTCAAGGTGACGCGAATGCTGCATAAAAAATGTCCCCAACGGATCAATGGAATTCTTAATACCGACTTTACGGCTGAAACTTCCGACATGTTTGACTTTATAAAGATTTATCGCCGAACTATGTATGATATATTGCCAATAAATCCTCAGTTTTTAGTTTCTTTGGACATTTCATTCATACAACTCAGGTCGTCTCCTTGGTGGGCTTATACATCAGAGATCCAGAGATCACGATACCCCAAGGCCAACAAACATATCACAGAAGAATGTTTGAAGAGTGGAAAAGAACAAAAACCACATAACAATGTATAAAATAAGACCTCGTCGTAGAAGTAAACAGTGGTCAATTACGGTGGTAGCGCTGGGATGTGGCGCGTTCAGAAACAATCGAAGCGGTGCGATGGGCGAGATACCGGCCCGTAATAACTCTAATGGCGAGATAAGACCGCCACTGCTCCTACATCGAGTATCAAATGCAGCCACTCTTACACCGAGAAAAAAAAACATTTGAATTCATCAAGAAAATGCTTATAGCGAACAAGTAAAATGTTTATATACGAGCATAAGAAGTTTTTTGATTCCAGCAACCAAGCCATCTTATTGGGCAAAACTGTCCCAGTAAAGTACTATATTAAAATAAGTAAATTGTAGGCTTTATCATATCTGGTTGTGAATGTTATCAACTACTCTTTATGCATGTTATTAAGACTTTATAACATTAAAGAAGTTGTCGAATGACTTTAATTTGATAACTTAATTGCTTATACGAAGTAATGTATGGTGTAAACGAGTGACTTGTTAGATCTTATTATGTTTATGAATGGTATCAAATTTTAAACTTAATTAAACCTAGTAGATACTAAATTGACTGTACAATAAAATTGTCCCCCAATTACTTAAATTAAGAAAATTGTACAGGATAACAAGTTATTAGTTTAATCTCAATGAGATATGAACATGAATCAAATGTTAAGCTTTATTATAGCTAAGAGATGCGCAATCGCTTGTAATATTGTAGTTCATTAACTTCTACTAAGTTATGTATAGTTTAAACAAGTAATGTGATATATTTTATTAGGTTTGTAATATGAATTTAACGTAAAACATTGTTAAACCTGACAGATGCATGATCGATCTTAAGTTTTATATTTGTTTTGATCTAACAAGTAAATTGTTTGAGTTTAATGTGTAGCTTTTTTGGTGTTATTATTCCATCTTATTTAAAATAAATTAAATCTGTTTTAGTGTAATCAAGTGTTCTTATTTGAAACTACCAAAATCATATTATATTCAATTATGTATTTGTTTGTTGGGTAAAAGTTTACAGGGTTGCCAGAAATACCTTCAGAATTAAGGCCGCCGCAGAATAAGTATATACGGACGTTTTTGCGAGGGACACCGCGCGAACTTTTAATAGAAAACTGAAAATGAACTGTACGGTCATTACCGCGCATATTTCATTTCGGATTTCTATGTAAAGCGCACGCTGTGTCGGTCGCAAAAACGACCGTAGTCTGCAGTGGCCTTTAGAGTGCGTTCACACAACTCGTTGCCTCTCCGTTGTGTCGCGGTCAACCGTTACTTAGGTAAAATAACGGAGTCGTAACGTGATGTGTAAATGCACCATCACAGAATACTTATGATCAGTAAATAAGTTTTGTCCTACGACTATTCTTTCCAAAAGTCGCAATACAAAAGATGCTATATTTACAAACTGATTTTTAATTCTGACGTGCTATTTCTGACAATTTTTGTCTAAAAAAACACATCAATTTATTCATTGTAAGCATTGTTTATTGTAAGTTTTGTATGATCCAAAATTAAACAGTCAATGATCAATACAGATCAATACCTATGCTAGGTGTCTCATTCTTAAGTGGATACAGTTCTATCCTACCACACAATACTGCCGAGCTAGGTCAGGCTTCCACCTTTTGTCCTTGCCTTTCCTCTTGTTCGCTGCTGATAGTTCGCCACTGGACTTGGAGCTTGACTGGTCAGGCAATGCCACCATACTGGGGCTAATTAGTTCAGGCAAACTTAATACTGCCGCCAGATTCCTGTTTTCTTCGTTTGTATCTAAAATTAAAAATTAAATAAGTACACTAAATTAGGACTATTCCACAAAATGCTTTTAGTGTATAGTTCAAATTAAAATGAGTGTTATAAATAGTAATATGTAGTCCCACTTGTGGATGGAGGTTTATTGTTAGATTTTAATCCCTTTAGGTGCAGAATGTCCCTTTCGCAAAATGTCCCATGGTTTCAAAATGTCCCTTTCCCAGAATGTCCCCATCCCAAAATGTCCTTTTCCCAAAATGCCCCTTTCCCAAAAAGTCCTTTTTCCAACATCCTAAATAAATAAATAAAAAACCATTTATTGCCTTTTACAATGGAGCTTAATTACTAGAACAAAATTAGTAAAACATTTCTTTAAAAAAGGCAAAAAGACGTGACTCAGCTTGTGCTGACGAGACCTGGGTCACGCCAGCGCTGTTATTCAGGCACGCCTCCTCCCTGAGGTCTTACATGGGGTATAAGCGTAGAGGGCTTTACAAAACATTTGTCTTGTCGAAAAAACATAAAAAAAATATTTTTTGGAAGAAAATATTTTTGGGACATCAAAAAAATATATTTTAAACAAATGTTGGGAAAGGGACATTTTGGTAACGGGACATTTTGGGAAAGTGACATTTTGGGAATGGGACATTCTGGGAAAGGGACATTTTGGAACCAGGAGACATTTTGCGAAAGGGACGTTCTGCACCTAAACTATCGCCGTTCCAATACTTCCAATAGGCCATATTTGACAGCTGTTATCTCCATACTAAAAGATACGTCTACAAGGGAAAATGAAAAATGCCATAACATTAGCACGAATCTTACATGTGTCAAATATGGCCTATTCGAACGGCTTTACTTTAATGGTTAAAGAAATAAAATAAGTACGTAATGTCTGTTATACAAACCTTTTGCCAATTTGTTCCAAGAAACCATCGCCTTTTGCTTCCTTTTTTAATAAAAGATCAATCAATTTATTTTTGATTATGGGAAAATTTAAGAATAAGTTATTGAAGTGATCAGTATAGCTGTTGTTGAAGTCGTCAACAAGCTGCAACAAAAAAAACAAGTTTAGCTATGATAGGTACATAATATATGACATGCAACGTATATTTTATCATTAAAGTTTATGTAATAAATATTATAAAAAGAAGATGTATTGTTTCAATTTAATTAAGTATTGTGACACCTATGCAAACTTATAAAAGAGATACACATACCAATTTATAGCCCTGCGGCTTCTGTAATGCAGGATAATCATCAAGGTACTGTTCTATGGAGTATTCGGGTTTTCTTATATCGTTAGAACGCTTTAATATAGTAGCTTTCCATTTTGATTCAACAAGTTCCCACGGATCTGAGCTGCTTTCCAGCCGCTGATGAAGGTCGCTGGTGATCTTCAGCCCGGACTAAGATTTTTTTAGTGTCTAGCACTCTCAATTTTTGGTACTTGCGTTGTGTATTCATTAGCTGGCTTACTAGCTTTCCTCGTGCTTGGTGTGTGATACCTTGTGCAGTTACGCAGGGCGGAATATAATAAGTAGTTGCGCGTTCCTCCGGAAATAGCCCTTTTATGTCTTTCACCCATTTATTATAAACGTTTCCAGTTATTGGGATATTTTTGTTTTCTGTTATTATTTGTTTGAAATTGTTGCAGCCAAGACGTTCCGGGCGTTTTCATTTTCTAAAGATTTGCCCTTTTAGCGCAATAAACCCGTGGTTTGTAAATTACTTTGCAGTAATTCTAAAAGATCCTGTAACAAGAAAAAAAAAATTCACAAAATCACATTACTTACATACCTTCACCTTCACACCATTAAAAGCAGCTTTATACTTTGATTTGCAATGCGTAATTAAATAAACAACACTCGAATTATTTGTAGATGTGCTTACCTTATTTTCGACATCACTTAGTGAAGAAGTGATTGGTGACGTTTGCTGATTTTTGTTAACGCTGGTACCGCTTGACATTCCACTTCCACTTGATGCTCCACTACCACTTGACTGAAGAAAGTCGTCAATAAGCACGGGTATATCCTGCAATAAAATATTCATAGAAGTTTAAAAAGTAGGTACCTAGTTACTATGAATCATTTAGCCAGCATTCACCCCATCAAACTATTTCTCATGAAATAAAACACGGTCAGGCAGGGTATACTTTTAGGGGCGCTAAGAGGGGTAGGGTTAGAGGAACAATGTTTCCCTAGAACACTTTTCTTTGTGGCCCCAAAATCAGCCAGTAGCCCCCAGGACCCCCCGGGGGTCATATAGACCCCCACCCCGTTTTTGACGGAAATGGAAAGAGTGGCGCATATACAACAACTTTCGCCTACAACGTTTTCATCTGCGGCGCCTAGTTTAGCCTGTAGGGCCCCCAGCCCCCTTAACAGTACTACAACCGGTCCCCAGGACTTTCGACCAGTGGGTTGTCATGTTGACCTACAGTTTTTTCACCGGGAATGGATAGGGTTGCTCATCAGGAACAACGTTTGCCTGGAGCACTGTTCTTTGTGAGCCCAAAATCGGCCAGGACCCCCCGGGGGTCATATAGACCCCTACCCTGTTTTTGACGGAAATGAAAAGAGTGGCTCATATACAACAACTTTTCTCTACAACGTTTCCGTCTCTGGCCCCTAGGTCAGCCTGTAAGGCCCCCGAATTTTTTTGAAGTAGTACTGTTAAGGGGGCTGGAGGGCCCTACAGGCTAAACTAGGGGCCGCAGACGAAAACGTTGTAGGCGAAAGTTGTTGTATATGAGCCACTCTTTCCATTTTCGTCAAAAACAGGATTGGGGTCCATATGACCCCCGGGGGTCCTGGGGGCCACTGGCCAATTTTGGGGCCACAAAGAAAACTGTTCCAGGCAAACGTTGTTCCTGATGAGCAACCCTATCCATTCCCGGTGTAAAAACTGTAGGTCAACATGACAACCCACTGGTCGAAATTTTGTAAGTCCTGGGGACCGGTCACTGATTAGAGAAAGTCGCTGTAGCTCCATTTACTCTTCTGTGGGACCGGTTGTAGTACTGTTAAGGGGGCTGGGGGCCCTACAGGCTAAACTAGGGGCCGCAGACGAAAACGTTGTAGGCGAAAGTTGTTGTATATGAGCCATTCTTTCCATTTCCGTCAAAAACAGGGTGGGGGTCTATATGACCCCCGGGGGCCACTGGCTGATTTTGGGGCCACAGAGAAAAGTGTTCTAGGGAAACATTGTTCCTGATGAGCAACACTTTTCATCCCCGGTGAAAAAACTGTACCTCAACATGACAACCCACTGGTCGAAATTTTTTTAAGTCCCAGGAAGTAAAAAAAAATGTTTTTTTTTTTTGCCAGCCCCCTTAAGTGCACTCCAACCGCCACGGTTTGAAAGGGAAATTTTTCAATGTTTGCTAAGTGCTATGGCCAGGCCCCTAAAGTGCACCTCAACCTCAACCGATTTTTTTACACCAGTATTAAAATTATAACTACAGTTACACACAACACAAGGAACTAACTATACTTTCAGACACATGGTAGGTAGTTAAATAAATAGTTACTATATTATTATTATCTAGGTTTTGTTAGTTTTTAGACTAAACCAACATTACCGTTACCTTCAATTCAATAAAACAAACTAACACCACAATATCAAATAATTTGAAACAATATGCTAAAATTTAATTCCATTTTTATTTACTTTAAGTGACATTGTAAATTAAAATCTATTGTTTTATATTATTGAATAATTGTTACTGTACATACATACTAGAGATAAATTTGGATGCCTGCTTGCAGGCTGAATACACTGTACTGTTATGATAATTATAAGATCCTAAAACTGTATTCTGGCAAATACATATCTTTATATCTGTATAACAAACCTTGGTCTGATTGATTTGGTGGTTTAGCACATGAGAATTTATCATCCCGTACAAGAAGAAGAAGTACTTACATTTAAAATGGACATTCCGATCATGTTACTGAAATCTATTTGTGTAACGCCTGATTGATCCAGTGCCCACGTTTTCCAGCACCTTACAAACAGTGCTCGGGTACCCAATTGTGTGATATAATTCTGTAATATTAGCATGGGCAAGAGGTCATTATTTAATAAAATGAAAAATCTACCAATGTGTAGTCTACACTAACCGAGCAGCCTCAGGAGGCATCCGGCCCCATGAAGAAAATGCTCGCTTAGTCTGAAGTCAGAGTTACTCGAGGCTAGTATAAGTCGTGTCAAACTTCTTGGCCACCGCGCGAGGTGGTGGGGGGCAAGTGGCGTCCCGCTCCGCCTCACCAAGAGACCTATTTTTTGTCTCTTGCGCATTCAAGGTCGCGTGGCCAAGAAGTTTGACACGACCTGTATTTCAGTCCTGTAAGTCAGTACAGTCTGTTCGACCCAGCTATTAACGAGTGGGCTTCTAAGGCCGGAGCCCCAGAATACAGCGAGAGCGGCGCGTCGGCGTCGGCTGTCGCCGGCAGCGCTAAGTTCTATTTTACAGAAAGCAAAATGGCGCGACCGCATATCTGTATAAAATTTTTTTTTCGCTGCCTCCGTCGCCTCAGCCTTTGTATTCCGGCCATTCTGGGACTCCTGCTCTTGAGTAGGTAGGTACTTCAGTAGAAGCACAAGTTGTTTGTGATTAGGCAGCTAGGTACTTACTTTGGAAAAGTGGGGCGAGCTCTGGGAGTCCCCAGAGTCTCAGTAGCTCAATTACTTCTTCCATCGAAGAAATTTAACTGCACAATATATCTGCACGATGAATTGAACTTCCATGCACTTTCTGATATCATAAAACTTCACAAATGTAACTTTTTCCGCAAGTACACACTCAAACGTGTTGCCGTGCCGTCCGACCGAAAACAAACTAAACTAAACTAAACGGTGTTTTGACATGAACTGATGCGCTTGTTGCGTACACACAACAACTGTGTTTGAACTATCAAAACGCACATTTCAATCACAAAAGGGCTCGTTCGTTTAAATGAAAATTCAATAATGGAATAAATTAAAAAAATTATTACTAATAATAACTGGACTGATAATTTAGACGAAAAATTGTTCTTCTATAAATTTGTAAAAATCATGTTTAGGTGAAATAATTATATGTTTATCATCATTTAAGCAACTCGATACGTACTAACTATGTTATTACTAGAATAGGTTACGTCCTGAAGTTTACGAAGTAAGCTTATACAATGATGTAATATATTTGTAAGGCGTTCTAACATTTCAGCTTATTTGTAACATAGAACTACCAATTGTCGCTTTTGACATTTTCCTATCTGACTCAATTATATTTTTTCCTAATAAGCAAGTTGATAACTTATTAGGACTCGATTTTTCTCAGTGTAGCATAGTGCGTACACTGTAATCAGATGCGGTATCTCCGTTCGGATCTATTGGTCCCCGTGTATTAGCTGTCGCGGAAGTTAAGTGCGCCACTAATTGCTCCGCTTTAAATGGTTTTATTAAGAGAATGGAGATATAATACAGTTTCTCAATCTAGGCTGTTATTTGTTAGTTTGTGCGGGATCGAATTGCTCAGCTCTAGTTGGTGTTTTTAGAAGTGGACGCGCAGACTCCCGATACGAATCAATTTATGCGTTTGAAATGTAAAATCATGGCGTCTCCAAAAGAGTGATCGTTGTTGGTGGTGTGTGCGAGTGCGAGTGCGAGTGCTCGACGGCCAGCGGGACCAGTTTACGCCGACAAACCATGTAAACGATTTATTCCCGAGTCTCGTTTTGCATTACCTGATCGGGAGCCAGGGCTGGACCGGCCGCGCGCGTCCCTATCGCGTCGCTCCCTGCAGCGACGCAGATCAACCGATTAAACAACCTCTCACTCTCGTATAATTATGCAATATTATTGGTATTACACGGTATTCGTGTCAAAAATAAGGAAACGCAGCGTGAGAAACATTGTTATCTACCCTTTCGACTTGGTGAATAAGCGACGTTCATTCATGAATAATGTGGGGTGATAACATGTGGCATACATTTGGAAGTCGTGTGTTGTGTAGTGATAGGCAGCCCTGTGAGGCGCGTCCACTTCTAAAACACCAACTAGAGCTGAGCAATTCGATCCCGCACAAACTAACAAATAACAGCCTAGATTGTTGCGTCAATACGCAATAATATTATACTGGGTACTGGTTATTGATAATTATTTTCACATTCATGTTTAACATAACCAAATTGAATACTTTAAAATTCTTCTATACTATATTGTTCATTAGTTCAGTATGTGTGCTATGTGGTGACTCTACAGCTACGGATAATCACATAACTGCATGTAAAAAATAAAGAAGCGTAGTAAGGCAAAAACATGACTAAACTGGATTAGATTATTTATTAAAAGGTATCCTAGATGCGATATTCTCAGAAGAAAAACACGAACGGACCATAAAAAGATGTGACAAGTAATGAACTGTGACAAAAACTATAAGCCGTGTGGCATAAAGAAATAGAATACCCTCTAGTTAATTGGCACATGAGGACGAGCTTGATTGAATGCCTTTATTATTAAAGCGAGCCCGTATGAGGGTCGGCGAATTATTTATAAAGACGATTGAATATGAGCGCCGCGTCGGTGCATAAAATCGATGGGACCAAGTCGAGCGGACGGATGCGTCCGACAAACTCCCCATACAATCTCGCAGCATTCCCGACAACTTTTACCTCAAAGACATTACACTAACATTATTTACAACTGACATTCCGCTGCAATTCATTTACATGCGCAGTAAATAGCGCGCACCACACATCTGAACGCTCGCTCTGTGCTATACAAATTTTAATACACTCATTATCTGTTTGTATGATTGCAAGTGGAAACAGCGATCGGGCTATTAGGCGTATTCATAGGACTGGGCAGAATCTAACCGGTTTAAATGGTGGTTCTAGGCAGAATCAATGCTAGCGTAATGATGGACATTTTTAACAAGCGGGATGTTAGGCGTAGGCAGATGCATAGCCGGCTTTAGATCGGGGTGGTCCGGGCTGGAAGTTTCGCAATACATTATGAGATAAGCGAGTCATTTGGGACGGCATAATATTCAAACATACGGAGCGCATAAAGGACTAGTTATACAGGTACAGCGATTAAGAATCCGCCAAGTCCGAGCGGATGGCATTGCGCACTTTTTGCGGATGTCACCAAAAGGCGGCGGTTGCGCGCGACAAAGGTGTCCAACCGGTTTAAGTTACCATCGCCTCGCTTCATAAGCGCATGTGCAAATTCAACACTCGTCAAATACCACAAAATGCAATAAGTACAACCGCTATATCGTTGAGCCGATGCAGGCGCGCGCCTCTCAACAAAATGTCGTGTATTACCTGTCGACTCGCCCGTATTTATGGTTATAATGTTACTGTAAAAGTACTTGATGGATCGTATCTTGCATATCGCGACTCGAGTATTATTCCCTACAAGGGCATGCTGATCTTACGAGCAAAAATTTTAATAATAAAACTGCATTAAACACATCTTTTATGTGGTCTTAAAGATTGCGTATCTGCGTTCAATGAGCAGTTTATTTATGCGTCGAATATGTTTAAGAAATTAGAGAACAGTGAGTGAGTAGTGAATGCAATAATAAAGTGGTCGTTTGTATGTGGTTTGAATCATCGCCAGCATTAGATGGGAGCTGGTGCGTTGCGTAATCGGTCATTAAAGTCGGTCGCAATCATGGGAGACCGCCAACAACGGCATGCAATCAAACGCGACCGGCAAACAATGAATTATTGACGGAAAACATCACTTGCACACGTTATGACGAGGAAAATATCGGGCTAAACTAGAATAGTCATATTTATTACACATTTTGTTTATTATTATTGTACAGTAAACATGGCAAAGAAACAGTCTAGGTTAAATGTTCGCTTAATTTTTAGATAATGGAATAATAAACATCTATTTTATTAATTTTTTTGAACGGTAATACTCCAATATCTTGGCCCAAACCATACCCAAATCAAACAATACTATCCTATATTATATACTCCTTGGCCCAAACTTATAGAAACAATCGAGAACTGACTATCAAACTTTTACTTTGAAAACAAATTAGGTAAGGCATCTATAAGCTACTCTATAAGACAGCTACATGAGTTCAAAAACATTACCAAAGCTGTCAAGATGCATGTACCTACAATACGGAAAACATGTAAACCCAACCGGAACCGTAATCTCGTTAATGCTATTACATAGTTAAGATAAGTTCTTAGGCTAACGGCAGATCGCATCAATCAGGATATTACTCCTCTGTCACATCGCCCTCCTACTTCTATCGAGCCGACGAACCACTTGATAGAAGAAATCCTGGTTTCAAGTTCTTTAATAAACCGCATATAAAGCCTCTGACAAGGTCTGTGTAGCGACTACAGCTAGGACTTATGGCTTAACGTGCCCTTCGAAGCACGACCCCCTGATCGAGAGAACAAAGCTGATACCACTAGACGACAGAGGAAGTTAATCTTCAGCATACGAAATCACCAGGAACAGTTTAAAAACAGTCCAATTAATAGAAAAAAAATATATATTGGCAAAAACTTAGTTTGCACAAATTGGTCACGCTTACACAAGAATACAATAATACGGCAAAGCGACAAAAAACATTCCAATGTACCTATTAGTGCCAGAATTAAATTTTATATAGGATATAAAAGGTAATATTGTAATGAATTTATCGAACTAATAATAATGCGTTTGTCATATCAAGTCATTATTGGTTTTAATATTATTAAAATACAAATTAATCCGCGTGAAGCGAAATCGCATTATGTAACATCATAAAACCAACATTTATTTCATTTAGGTTTGGATTTATTGTATTGTAAAATGTATGTAATATTGTGCTGTGCACGTACATAATTAAAATTTGAATACGACGAAGAAGTCTGCATAAACATGCCTGTAAAACATGCAAATAGATTCAGCGTTTAAAAATTATCTAAAACCCATAAACATACATACATACTTATTATCTGAAGACATGACTCTTTTACTTGCGCATTCGTGTAAAAATTAGCACGACTGGATCGGACCTACATTCGGTAGGATTACGGAAAGATAGCATTCGCGTATGAGCGCATACCACGCGCAAGCACGCGAAACGGTCACGCTCGCTCAGCGTCACAATTTCACGGACAAATACACTAAGTTTGATGGTTTGGTCGTCTCACTCATCTGTCTATTGCGTTCTTTTTCTTCATGTCGTGTCGGTATCTAGTCGATCGACCCGATGAACCCTGGTGCTAGGGTTTTTAACCACCTAATAGGCCTCCGGCATGGTTTGGTTTGTGTAACGATCACTATCAGTTACAGTGACCGGGACCGACGGCTTAACGTGCCCTATGAAGAACGGAATCTTTTCCCAGAAATTAAGGTGATTCAGCTATTCATTACCCTAACCAAACTGGGGAAACCTCACAAAGTGATAAACTGACAAATCTCAACTTTGTGTTCCCCTTGGAATCGGGGATCTCCGGATCAAGAGCCCATGGCTCAGACCACTAGACCACGGAGGAAATAATTGCGTTCAACATTCGCCTTTGACCAAACGAGTTCAATGAACACCGACTGCTTCTGTTCATTGAGAACCTAAAGGTGGACACGATAGAGATGCCAACAAAAAACGCTATATAATTACAAAGATAGATAAATCGCGGCAAAAAACCCCGATAATAATAATACTTGGCACAAGTTGGTTGGATTGAAATACGTTTTTTACAGTAAAAACATAAAGAACCAATTTAAACCAGCAAACAATATTATACGACATCAAACTGACCGTCTCATTCTTCGGATCAAAGAGAACCTGCTAGGCTACAGTTACACTACTGGCGCAGGTGCTAGTTGTTCCAATAAAAAGTGTCAGTATAATTGCCAAGATCTCCACAAAAAAATTATCTAAAACCGTCGAAAATTCTCCGAAAACTGGAAGTCAAAAGCCAAACCAAACGGACCAATTACACTGCAATCTTTCGGTTCATTTTGCCTCATTGGCACCTAGTTGTTCTCCTTTCTAGAATTATAACCATATTCGCAGGCATGCATCGTAAATTATCTATGATCTGTACACGTTAACTAGGTCTAGCTCATGCATATGCTAACATGTGAATTACTAGAGGCGTTAATAGTCGGCGGTGAGTCACACGTGCTCTCCGATGCGCTTCAGTGCTCTTGTATTTACAGTATCGGTACCTAATCTTGTACTCGAGCGGTTTACATAAGGATATGGCAATGCTCGAACAAGTCAAACAAATTAAGCCCGGGTGTTTCGTAAATTGTAATACGGTGTCGATAATGCTCAAGGTTCTTTATCTTAAGATAATTCAATTAGGATTACGCCCTTATACGACTCGTGTGTGGGCGTTACGAATTTGGAAACGGCTTCGAAATAAGATATTAACAATAAAAACAAAGTAAACCTAAGGAGCGTGACAAAACTATTGACAAATATAAGGGTTATTTTCACGGTCGACTCGGTCCCTGTGCGTAGTAAAATTAGGGTGATATCCCACCTGGCAGTGCTGTTGGTCGTGGTAGGAGCTGACGAGCTGGTTGACAAACTCCCAGACCTCGCCGGGCGCCGTCCAGGGCGGCGGGTTGGCCGCGTGCCGCATCATGCCCACATCAGGGATACACTCCGGCACCACCGCCGAATACCCCACACTGTTCACTATGGCCTCTTCTGGAACTATCTCCAGGGTCTTCGTCTTGTCTGGGTAGGAGTCAGCGTCAAACGCCAACTCGCCCGACCACTGGTGAGGCAGTATCTCCTTCATTCAAATAACTTTCTTCAACTTTTGTGATATCTTTGCGTTTAGAACGCATACAAACTTAGAATCTCACAACTTCTTGCGGTTCACCAATCACTAATTTCTTTGTTTTATAAACGTAGAACTCTAAAGTGCACATTAAATTGAAATCTGTTCACTAGTAACTCATTGACAGGTCTCATGGAACCTTCAGTTCTCCTTGAGGGTCTCATGTATTTATTATTGTTTCCGTTGCGATAAGCGCTCTGCTAGCCGGCGTCCACTGTTGACGAGCTATTTATATTGTTTATCCTCAATCACGCGCAACTAGGCCGTGATCCACATCGCTACTACTCAGTCGAAACACCTTCCAAAAACCCACACATCACATTTGTGATCACCTGAAGTTTAAACATTTCTAAGAATAGATTTTGCAAAAGTTTCAATTTACACTATTTCAAAAGAAATGTATAAACTTGCAATTGAATAAGATTTAATGTTAGCTACAAGAAATAACCACAGATAAGTACGCAGGTACGTAATATAACATTTTAATTTACTGCAATGTGTATTATTATGCAGTCTTTAAAAATAATATATGTGACAGGCATCACGATTACGCCAAGGCTTAGGATGCATCAACGCGGCGGCATCTATTTTTCACACAGTTCCTATAATAGCATGTGAAAATGGATGGCAAAAACCGCGAATGCATACCGGGGTTCTATTATTATGATCGAGGGCGATTAATAATAAAAGTTCACGGTCCAAAGCTCGCGCGAGTGCAGCGAGGTGTCTAATTTGCAGCGATGCGCGCGATCTCGCCGTCGCGCGAACACTGATAACGCGCGACCTTGAGCAACAACCGGCTGATAAGGGAATTTCGGCACCCACCCTCCCCCGCACGCCCCACCCTCCCCTGTCTCTCACCGCTACGCTTATCGCAAACACTGTTTGTTTTGCACGAAATTAGTGTCGCGGCCCATATTATAATGCGGTGACATGATCACGAATTAATGAACCCCCGCTCATGATAACACGTCAAGATTGTTCAGCCCGGTATTTACTCGGTTAACTGCTCGGACAGCTTTGTTTACACGACTTCCAAATGTTTAAACTTCAGGTAAACACAATTAAAACACACCAATTGAATACTGAGAGCACTAATTGTCACAATTTTTCCACACAATATGGCAACGAGCAATAATCACAATAGTTATACGCGACGACACTTCATCACTTGGGGCAATCAATCCGGCGGGCATCAGTCTGTGATATGGACGGCAGAAGCCGGTGTCGGCGCTCGGTGCTCGGTCTCGGTACGCAAGGCCGGGACGCGCGCGCGCCGAGCCGCGAGCCAGCTAATGACCGGCGAGGCGCGTATTCGCGACCCCCACTCCGCCACTGTACGCGCTATCAAACCAGTTTACGTGAAAAATTTTAATTCCTCAGCGCGGGTGACGACCGGTCGCGCTTTCCTCGCGCGGCGTGCCTCCCCCGGAGGAAAAAGCGCAGCGCCCCCGGCGGCCGGAAGTGCAGGCCGGCACGCGAGCCAAGCGCACCCACCGCCTTAATTAAATGCTGCACGCTGCAACCCCTCGCTACCCGCCACCGCCACCGGCTGCGACCCACCTTCCACACCGCACACCTCCAATTTACACTGTCACAACAAACATTCATTACCGAGCGACAACGCGTCCACAAATGAGATGCAATTTCCCGACTCGTAAACGCTCGAATATTTGCACCGACATCTACGCTCAGCTAAACCTTTCATATCCCACAATGAGATCATCCATATAAATCAACAGAGATGTCTGTTCTGTGCTGATGAATCGTAACTTTAATGAATTATGACAGTTAAATAGATCACGGAATAGCGTTAGCAGTGACTACATTGAATATTTGTTTGGAGTATGATGTGTTCTTTGGCGTTACTTTAATTTTGGTATCGATATATTATCTCTGGGACTACATTCATCGCATCATCAGTAATACGGCTCCGACACGATTGGTCGACGCTGCACTGCAGATCAGAAAAATGGCAGCTAGATGGCCAGATTGCGTTCCTCGCTATTTTAAAATGCTAAAATTGCAAACGATGATGTCCTTTACCCATTTATGTAAATATTATAATTAAATTTACCCATGTCGCTATGTTTTCCCTGATGCGTAATATAATAAAATAAACGTGGAAAGTTGTAAAAACCTTTACCATATTCTATTATTAGAAAATGTTCAACATATTTCAAAACGGTCATGCTAATAGATTTTTACGATAGCAAATTTCAAACATATTATGAGAATGGAAAATGTAGAGACCGTTGAACAGAAGAAATTTGATACGTGTTAGTGTTAAAATGATCTCATTTTCTTAGATGAATGTAGGCATGGAGTAAAAATGTGATCTGGAGCGCGTTCTCGACAGCACATATAAACAATCTATACGACTTGCTACTGGTACTGAAATACTTTCCTATTCTAAAACATTACGAGCAATTGGGTTAACAACTGTTGGATAACGTATAGGTAGGTTGAATGTTGACGTCACCTCATATATATTAAATCCAGAGACAATAAATTTTGAACACCAATATAAAGTTTAAAAAGTCACTGTAACAATCGAAATTAACAAAAATACTTGAAGGGAAGAAACCAGGTCACAGGTTAACAAACCACATACGAAAAGGCAGCTTGCAGTCAAACACTAAATTTACAATGCAATGTAATTGGGTTGCAAATACGGACTGCTTTCTCCGCATCACATAAATAATAAACATTCGACGAAACACGCTGTCGATTCGAGCAAGCAAGCAAAGAAACAATCAATCATTCTAATACCGAATAATAGTTCGCTTACACACCCACAGTGTCTAGTTGTCTACTTTCGTACGCGATCTCTCCGTATGTAAACAATCGTGACGCCGATGATTTCTATATTGTACTGCCGAAGTGGCTCTCTTTATCACCGTGTCAGCCGAAAGCACCATAATTTATGAAAGTTATTGCGTGTCAAGACAAACAACAGATTTACAACGAAGAAACCGAGAGAATATAAAAAAGAGTGCCGAAAATATTGCACACTTCAAACCGACCAAAAATGCACAATGAAAGTATTACACAATTTCGGTAAGAGCCAGAGCTTCACAGATATAGTCATGAAGACCAAAACGAGTTAATAATCTCTTATAAATAATTCAACGCGGCTATTAAACACACAAAACCCGTAACTTCACATGATACATCTGCCTGTGCTTTGATACAATTAATAAATTATGGGGAATTATTGCTCAACAGAATGGAACCAACTCAACGTAAAGGGTGTGTGGTAAACACGAATAATAAAGACGAACGCTTGAAAGGAACTGGATTAGATTGAGCCGGTAAGAATTGGGGTACATTATTATACCTTTTGAGGTACTCATTCGCTTATTCATGCAAGTTTCTCAGCTGAAACCTGCCCTTGTGATAAGGGTTGGGTCGACGACAGCGACAAGTTAAATAGTGACAGTTTAAGTGCGTAAGTTAAACCGAAAAAGGCTTGTAATTATGTCGCAGTAATTTGTGATCACAGTCTCATACATAAAATTTAATTTTAAATGTTGATAAATAAATTGCGAATGAATGTAGTGTCATGTCCTTGCTGGAGGAATATTTTGGGAAACGAAGCAAGGTTTTTATGGCGATGTCATCTCTCACGGTTCTTAATTTGTATTGCTGATATAAATACGCAAGCATGCTTATATCATATGGTTCTCGATTCTCTATATATTTCCAATAAACTTTTACGAAGAGTATCACATGGTATGAAAAAAATTTGCTGACCAAACTTCAGAGTATGAACCTACCCATGAAACTGAAGTCCTGATCCACGAATTACGTACTTTTTTAGCAAGACATACAAAAACTAAGTCAAAGAAAAGTGCAGCATTAAAGCCCCTAATTTCAATAAAAATATGGTACAGTGGCGCTCTCAGGCAATACATTCTCCATCAATTAAAAAGTCAATGCATGTAAAAATACATTAGTGCAAAAGTGGCCAAAAACTTTCGTATTAAATTCACTTGAGAAATTCACTCGGACACATCCCACATTCCAGCAGATGACACCAGAAGGTACATCACCACCGGTCGTTAAAAGTAAAATCGTGACCATATTTGGCACAACCAAACATTAAGTCTGCATTCAATGTTTCATTAAAATCAAGTTGACAAAAAAACGGGCTACTGGACGCGAAAGCAGGATTGAAGATCCAGAACCAGTCGTGGTCGGTGTCGCCATCTACCGGCGTAATTGCAAAACTGGCGGGTAAATATGTGTGAAACGCTCGTACGCGTGAAAAGCACATGTGGCGGGTTTAGCAGTATGGAAAGGTATGTGGGAAAATGTTCTGAAAGTCGGCTCTAACCACGCAACTGAATGTTCGTGTAAAAACGCGAGATTCCTTTAAAAAAAAGTAATGCGTTTCAGGTTTTAGGTCTGACTAGCTGCTTGCTGGTGATAATTATTTTAGCAAATAATTAAAGACCAAATACCCCAAATACACTAGATATGTGTAATGGGTTTAAAAAAATATTCATAATAGAATACTTATTTTATTCTTTGCTGTAGGAAATCCATATTGGCTTTGCTCAAGTTAAACCCAATTACTGTTTAATGGTGTAATTGTACTAAGTTTATTATAAGAAATACAAATAAACAAAATAATTCTCACGGCAAAAAAACCTTGAAACTTACTGGAGTAAAATATTAAATTCATCCTGACATGACATAAAACTTACCATGGCAAATAGTCGAGCAAATAGTCCATGGCCATCGCAGTATGGCCATAGCCAGCCATGGCTTAGTTTTTCACCAGATAATTTATATCCATGTGTGCTGCATGCGTGTGAAATTAACTGACAAATTGGCCTCCTAGTTTAGATTTAGAAAGAGCTATCCTATCTATATCTTTTATCCTTGGAAGTCGCGCCACTTCGCAAAAAATTATAATTACCAAATGCGCATTTTTTAAAACAAAAATACTGCGGTTTCACTACAGTGTGTAAGGGACAGCGTAACAGAAGCTGATAGGGGTTGCTCAGTCAACGAAACTAAATAATTTTCCCCAGGAAATCGCTCTGCCTACCCCATTAGGGATAAAGGCGTGATTTTATGTATGTATGTATGTATGAAATTTTAACCTTAAGAAATAAAAACAAAAATTTTCCATACAAATTGTCTGATCAAGGTGTTTGATGGGAAAGTCAATTTTTTTTTTCATTATCTGGAAGAATTCCTTGTGATTCAGTTTCATTGACTGAACAACCTCTATTTGTTTCTGGTATGCTGCGCTGGCTGTCCCTTACACACTGTAGTGAAACCGCAGTATTTTTGTTTTAAAAAATGCGCATTTGGTAATTATAATTTTTTGCGAAGTGGCGCGACTTCCAAGGATAAAAGATATAGATAGGATAGCTCTTTCTAAATCTAAACTAGGAGGCCAATTTGTCAGTTAATTTCACACGCATGCAGCACACATGGATATAAATTATCTGGTGAAAAACTAAGCCATGGCTGGCTATGGCCATACTGCGATGGCCATGGACTATTTGCTCGACTATTTGCCATGGTAAGTTTTATGTCATGTCAGGATGAATTTAATATTTTTTACTCCAGTAAGTTTCAAGGTTTTTTTGCCGTGAGAATTATTTTGTTTATTTGTATTTCTTATAATAAACTTAGTACAATTACACCATTAAACAGTAATTGGGTTTAACTTGAGCAAAGCCAATATGGATTTCCTACAGCAAAGAATAAAATAAGTATTCTATTATGAATATTTTTTTAAACCCATTACACATATCTAGTGTATTTGGGGTATTTGGTCTTTAATTATTTGCTAAAATAATTATCACCAGCAAGCAGCTAGTCAGACCTAAAACCTGAAACGCATTACTTTTTTTTAAAGGAATCTCGCGTTTTTACACGAACATTCAGTTGCGTGGTTAGAGCCGACTTTCAGAACATTTTCCCACATACCTTTCCATACTGCTAAACCCGCCACATGTGCTTTTCACGCGTACGAGCGTTTCACACATATTTACCCGCCAGTTTTGCAATTACGCCGGTAGATGGCGACACCGACCACGACTGGTTCTGGATCTTCAATCCTGCTTTCGCGTCCAGTAGCCCGTTTTTTTGTCAACTTGATTTTTAATGAAACATTGAATGCAGACTTAATGTTTGGTTGTGCCAAATATGGTCACGATTTTACTTTTAACGACCGGTGGTGATGTACCTTCTGGTGTCATCTGCTGGAATGTGGGATGTGTCCGAGTGAATTTCTCAAGTGAATTTAATACGAAAGTTTTTGGCCACTTTTGCACTAATGTATTTTTACATGCATTGACTTTTTAATTGATGGAGAATGTATTGCCTGAGAGCGCCACTGTACCATATTTTTATTGAAATTAGGGGCTTTAATGCTGCACTTTTCTTTGACTTAGTTTTTGTATGTCTTGCTAAAAAAGTACGTAATTCGTGGATCAGGACTTCAGTTTCATGGGTAGGTTCATACTCTGAAGTTTGGTCAGCAAATTTTTTTCATACCATGTGATACTCTTCGTAAAAGTTTATTGGAAATATATAGAGAATCGAGAAACCATATGATATAAGCATGCTTGCGTATTTATATCAGCAATACAAATTAAGAACCGTGAGAGATGACATCGCCATAAAAACCTTGCTTCGTTTCCCAAAATATTCCTCCAGCAAGGACATGACACTACATTCATTCGCAATTTATTTATCAACATTTAAAATTAAATTTTATGTATGAGACTGTGATCACAAATTACTGCGACATAATTACAAGCCTTTTCGGTTTAACTTACGCACTTAAACTGTCACTATTTAACTTGTCGCTGTCGTCGACCCAACCCTTATCACAAGGGCAGGTTTCAGCTGAGAAACTTGCATGAATAAGCGAATGAGTACCTCAAAAGGTATAATAATGTACCCCAATTCTTACCGGCTCAATCTAATCCAGTTCCTTTCAAGCGTTCGTCTTTATTATTCGTGTTTACCACACACCCTTTACGTTGAGTTGGTTCCATTCTGTTGAGCAATAATTCCCCATAATTTATTAATTGTATCAAAGCACAGGCAGATGTATCATGTGAAGTTACGGGTTTTGTGTGTTTAATAGCCGCGTTGAATTATTTATAAGAGATTATTAACTCGTTTTGGTCTTCATGACTATATCTGTGAAGCTCTGGCTCTTACCGAAATTGTGTAATACTTTCATTGTGCATTTTTGGTCGGTTTGAAGTGTGCAATATTTTCGGCACTCTTTTTTATATTCTCTCGGTTTCTTCGTTGTAAATCTGTTGTTTGTCTTGACACGCAATAACTTTCATAAATTATGGTGCTTTCGGCTGACACGGTGATAAAGAGAGCCACTTCGGCAGTACAATATAGAAATCATCGGCGTCACGATTGTTTACATACGGAGAGATCGCGTACGAAAGTAGACAACTAGACACTGTGG
>JARACY010005491.1:0-21566 GCA_029255725.1 Scrobipalpa atriplicella | reverse complement strand
CAGATGATAATGTATATTGCTATAGTGACAGGTTGTCAGCCCATCGCCTATAAATTGCAATACACTTAAACCCTCGAATCCCTTAGCTGGTTTTTACAGCATGCCCGGGAGGAGATGCAACAATTAGTATGTATGATTGATTTATATGTTTGTATGAAATAAGGTATTTTACGATTTCGAATCATGCAGAGTTAAAAAATTACTACATTTTTAGGGACAGTTCTTTAGCAGGTGAAGGAAACTCACCATCAATTGCCTTGCCTGCATGAATGCCCATAGTAAACAAAACAAGCATGTTTTACATACATACATACTAGAGAAATAATATTATTATAATTTTTAATTCACTATAAAATAAGGCAATCATTATGATATGACTTATAGTCAATCCCAAGAAGTTATGTAAATAAACAAGGCTGGCTGTCATTTTAAACATCAATGGATCTTAGGATTCATTTGTTTTTAATTGAAACTTAATATATTGTTTGGTCAGAGAGACAGGTTAATTAACTTTGAAAATATCTGAACTGATTTTATTAATGTTTCAACAAAGCTAGTATTTATTACTTACAGATAGTATGTTAATTGATAATTGACTGGGATAATGTATTCAACAGTTGTTTTAAATTATACATAAATAATTGCTTGTCATGAAAAAGTTATTAAGATTTTATGCATCAATAGTATCAGTGCTTATTTCAATAACAATAAATTAAATAAAGAAATCCTTACCGGTGGAGGGGGCTGGGCAGGTGTGATGGTCAGACCACTTGCTGTCAATGCTCTGAGCTCACTTAACTCTGGAGGTAGGGATCTAAACAAATAGCATACATGATTTAGCTAGATTTTTTATATTAATACATATTATAACTTGATAATAAAATGTGAGCATTGTTCACCAAAATTAATATGAAATTATGGAAGCTAATAAGATTCAAATTTATGATGATATGAGATTTGAGAAGGACATAATTAAAAGTTCGAGGTAGGTCCTTTTAATTCATTTTCAATAAGGTTTTTTAACAAATTAAACACATATCTTACAACAAGTTTTGTAAATTGGAACTAAACAATGAGACTTACCGGACACTGAGGTCCACGGCGGAGTCGTCGACGTCCATTACGGATCACCTGGGAGAGCAAAGCGTCAACCAAATCAATTGTTTAGCCAAAAATCGATTACACTCATCCAAAACCACATTAGCGAGTGCACACGTGAGCCTTATCGCATCTAAGCGCGGCGCAACATCGCGACGAGTTACCTAATTGAAATACTGTGATAATTATTACAAATATTTATTTAGATCAGATAATTTCGGACAATGCGAGACCCGGTGACAGAACAAGTAGTTAGAGGGGTCATCAATCGCCACCAAAACAAACCGTTAGGCTCTCTCTTGCACAAAAACTGCACTTGAACTTTTTAGTATTGAAGTTCTTCTAACTAAAAACTTTAGTTTACCTATAATATTTGTAAAAATTGCACTATTATTGTTAAAAATCAACAAATTCTTCGCTTCACATGCGACGTCGATTTTTCACAGATTAAAAAAATATAGCGCAAAATAGTGATGTAGTAATGTGATAGTGTGATGTAGAGTCAAGATGTGACTTATCAACTAAATCGAGATTTTATTCTAGCTATCTAATCAAATCAAGACCTATAAAATCAGCAGAAAAACAATGAATATTTGAGGGCTTGAGATTGAGGATTTTTTGGCTGCTTGAGGAGGTTAGATTTTGGGTTAGATCAATTTTTTTTATTATAATTTTTTATTTAGTCGATAATTGATTCGATATCAATCACACAATCGAAATCACGTGTCACTGACTACACTAGTACTGTCAAATGTCGTGTTTTTGTTGAACACACTGTGGTATAGGTGATAGCAAAGAGTGTGACAACGCTATACAACAAATGTCATTCCTTAAATGCCTATTGTGATGGCGATAGCTTTTTATGAACAAATAAAACAGTGCTATTGAGGTTATGTTTTGTAAACTGCTCGTCTTTCGCGTATTTTAGTTGAAAATTTAAACAAAAGCCTTAATATGCCAGGACCAGAGCTATTATCGAGTCAAGGGCTTCGTCTAGACGGGCGGAGGCCGAACGAGCTCAGACGAATCAGGTGTAAACTTGGGGTCTTTACTCAACCTGATGGTAGTGCCTATCTTGAGCAGGGAAATACCAAGGTTTTAGCTGCAGTTTATGGTCCTCATCAGGTAAGAAATGCTATATTACTCTACCGTTTCATAATCTATTTACTAAAGAATTTATGAGGAATAAAATGTTAAAACCTTTAGTTTTTGTATGTTCCAATGTATTTCATTTGCAGGCAGCCAAATCAAAGAGTTCTACTGAAGGTGTTGTAGTCAACTGTCAATACAGCATGGCTACATTTTCCACAGGTAAAAATTACCTTGTATTTTTAAATATTTTTTATTTATTTTATTTTATTTTAGTTTATTTATGTAAGATGGCGGAAACTGAAAGACGTGTTAAAGATTGTTGTGACGAATAAATTAATATTTTACTGAAGATTGAAGTGTTTTCTTCGCCTGCTGACCGCCCCATCCCATATTTTTACCCAAATAGAAAAAAAAACAAGAAGTTGGAATGACCAGCATTAATACTTTTCAGGCGAGAGAAAGAACCGACCTCGCGGTGACCGTAAGTCGCAAGAGATGTCCATGCATCTACGGCAGGCTCTAACAGCTGGAATCAAGACTGAACTCTACCCTCGCTCACAGATTGACATCTACGTTGAGGTTTTGCAGGTATGTCTTTTATTCAGTGGTCTTTTATACATCTAGAGATTTCCACTTTCTTATCAATGACTTACCTAGTTATTTAAATGAAGAAGACTATCAGAAACTTTACATGAAAATACTACTTCCACTCTTTTTGAACTGGTGTACAATATTGAAACAACTTTTGTTATTAAAAGTCCAAACTTACAGGTGTTAATTGCTTTTAGCACAACAGGCAGGAAGAATCACTACCAGAGATATCAGAATAGTCAATTTATATATTAAAAAAGCTGTTTTGCTATTTACTTGTAGGTGATGTAGACATGACCTTGTTTAATGGGCTGACAACCTGTCTTTAATAGTGATAACTGATAAACATTTCAGTTTCACAAATTACTTTCAGTATTTGTCTTTTACCAGACTTTTCACTCTCTGCCTACCTTGTAAGGCATAAGGCGTCATTATATTTCACCAGGATTTTTTTCTAGGAATGAAATAAAACTGCCATATACAAATAGAGTCTGTGCCAAAAGAGAACAGGCATAGAATCGGAGGGCGCACATTTGTATTAATTAGCCCACGGCTGGTTGCGTGGCGTTTATGCCTAGGTCTTTGACCTAAAACCTCCAAAATTTAATGTAGAAGGTTACTGTTAAAGACTTGGGCATAATCCTCAATGCGCGCCCTCAAATAATTCCATGTCTGTTCTCTTTTCGCACAGACTCTACTAATTGTATTTGTAGTATTGCCCATCACCTCACTCCCAGTATGTATGATGTATGTATGAAATAATTGTTTCAATAAACTGTTTTCCAATCCTCAGGCGGACGGCGGCGCGTACTGCGCAAGCGTGAACGCAGCAACTCTCGCGCTCATAGACGCGGGTATTCCTTTACGAGCTTACGTGTGCGCGTGCTCAGCGAGTATGGCGTGGCGAGGGGGAGAACCGACACCCTTAGTTGATGTAGGACACGTCGAGGAGGCGGCAGGAGGCGTTGTGTGTACCGCTGCCAGTTTGCCCTCTACTGGTAAACTTGACTAAGAAAGATCAGTAATAAATCTAAAGATGACACTCTGACCAATACTCTTTCTCTGTAGCACTTACTTAGTCTAGCTCGCAGTTAGTCCACCCACACGCATATTGTCAAACAAACATTTGTTCAAGTACAGGCTTTACATTTTAACATTGAATGGAATGGTTGAAAGATTACACGTACTTCTCGCTTGTTTCAGGAAGCATAGCCCTCCTTGAGATGTCGCACAGACTACACATGGACTACTTTGATCTGGTGCTGAACCGGGCGCTGCAGGGTTGCCGGGATATCAACGTAAGTTACACCATGATTAAATTAGTAATTTCAAGATGCCTTTTCTGTAGTTGCTGCCGAGATACAACTTCAGAAAAAGCACCTTAAACGCCTACGCAAATACCCAAACCTCCTTGCGTCTGAGCTGCTAAACACGAGAAATGTGGACCGCCGCCTGACCGAGACACCAACGCTTGCATCCAAGAAAAAATAGTAACATGATCAACTGTAGAGATTTAATGATGTGGTATAGAACTTGAATGATGTTGTATAGAACTTGAATGACGGCATTTAGAACTTGAATGATGTTGTATAAAACTTGAATGGCGGTGTTAAGAACTTGAATGACGTTGTATAGAACTTGAATGATGGTGTTTAGAACTTGAATGATGTTGCAAAGAACTTGAATGACTGTGTTTTGAACTGGAAATGATGTTGTATAGAACTTGAATGATGGTGTTTAGAACTTGAATGATGTTGCAAAGAACTTGAATGACTGTGTTTTGAACTGGAAATGATGTTGTATAGAACTGGAATGATGTTGTATAGAACTTGAATGATGTTGCAGAGAACTTAATTGACTGTGTTTAGAACTTGAAAGATGTATAGAACTTGAATGACTGTGTTTAGAACTTGAATGATGTTGTATAGAACTTGAATTACGGTGTTTATAGAATTTTTCTTTTTGCAGGTAATATTAGACAAAGCTGTAAGAGAACATTTAGCAGAAGGGTGGACAAAGCAAGATGTTATTACGATATGAAAAAATATACCTACATGTGTAAGAAATTTGTGTTTTCTTTGTAAGTCCCTAGTTGTGTTAGAGGTGTAATAAATAAATGAAACAAAGAAATTATGTAGACTTACATATTTATTAGAGATCTGAACAAAATAAGAAATTAAATTATATGTACAGTCTATGTTAAAACTAACTAAATTAGAGGTAAGTTAATAGGTACACACTGTTTTCTTTACGTAGCTTACTGTATTGTAAAATTAAAAAGGATTCTATGGCAAACAAGAGGACGCCAGAATCGGCGCCAAACAAGATGACGCCAGAATCGGCGCCAAACAAGATGACGCCAGAATCGGCGCCAGGCATGTTAGTATGCAGCAAATAAAGTTCAAAATGCAATATCACCAACTTACGAGGAAAATAAGAAAACAAATAAATAAACTATCGGATGTAAAAATCAGTCCATCCGTTCCAGTGTGGATTGCACACATTAAAAAATAAATAAAAGCAACTTTGAATAAATAAATGAGTACGTTTACTTGTACTTCTCTTGTTCAAAGCCCCAATGTAAACTTAAAACAATAAATATATCCCTCCTTTCAAGCATTATTAAAACTGTGATATTAAAAATAGTACAAAACTATGCACTTTTTTTCCTCTTTGCCAACATAATTGCAACGATCATATGAAACTGCCGTTACAATCGGCGGCATATTATATTGCACAGCATCGGCGCCACTGAGACGCAGCTCCACAAAACATGGATATACAAAAAATTTATATATCTTATATAACACATGCTAAGAGTGTTTCTAAGGCACTCACTACATATTTATTACCGTTCATAATGTATATAGAATAATTTTAATGCATTAAAGCAAAAGAAATAAAATCTGGGCGTACGGGTAGATAAAGGAAAATAAAGAAAAAAATGTTATCTCGTTCACCGTGAAACAAATTTCGTTCAATTCCAAAGGAGACTTAACCTAGTGTATAATACGAATAAATGTTTTGTCTTCCGTGAGCTCGTATGAGGCAGGCAGACCAGTACAAAACTCTAACAAGCCGGCAGTTAGTTCGCCGCCACCACCGCCTCCGCCGGGCTCGGGTCTGACTTCACCTCTGTAACAAAACAACAGAATATTCGTTTTCATACCTTGAAGAAAGTTACACGAAAGATTCGAGGCGAGAGGGAAGAGGGACGCTGAATATACACGGAGGTATGAGGGAAGAGGGACGCTGAATATACACGGAGGTATGAGGGAAGACACCCTGAACATACACCGAGGTATGAGGGAAGAGGGACGACGCTGAATATATACGGAGGTATGAGGGAAGAGACCCTGAACATACACTGAGGTATGAGGGAAGAGGGACGACGCTGAATATACACGGAGGGATGAGGGAAGAGAGGCCCTGAATATACACGGAGGGATGAGGGAAGAGAGACCCTGAATATACACGGAGGGATGAGGGAAGAAAGACCCTGAATATACACAGAGGGATGAGGGAAGAGAGACCCTGAATATACACGGAGGTATGAGGGAAGAGACCCTGAATATACTTAATAATTTACAGGGAAGAAATGGGATAAGACGGCCCCTGAAGTGTCTGATGAGCGTCAATTAGCATGTTGTAGGCCTTTTCTCTTACCATTATTGGAATTGTTGGTGTGGTGCGGCGAGGGCGCGGAGTCGCTGGTGCTGCCCGACGCCTCGCCGGTCTCGCCCGCCTCGCCCGTCTCACCCGTCTCACCCCCCTCGCCCGCGCTCTGCGTCTGAAGAACAACATCATAGAGGTTTAGTCAAGCCCAACACATACGTTGCATAAAAACTACAAAAATAATAAAGGCAATTCTTATAGCTGGCAGCGATTTCTTCCACACGCCCTTTAAGTTTGGAAGTATTATTTAATTTATCTAATATAATTTTAATTTATCTAATATAATGAGTTACCCTATTTGCATAGACGATTTTTAGATTGGTACTGAAACTAAATAGCGTACTGGACTATTATTATTTATGTTATCATTTTTGTTACGTAATTAAGAAAATTATTTCACGATTACTTTTTTTCTATTTCTGTTTGAAAAAGTAACATGATTTAATTTACATTAGTAATTGTGCCACCAGTATTACACATGCTTACCTTATTTCTGCTTCTGGGTACCCTGGGCTTGGGTCCCTTAGGTTCCTTGGCCGGGTCGAAGTGGCAGTCGAATATCTCTATCAGTTCCTTTATGTCCTCGTCTTTAGCGTTCACTGTCAATGCGGCCAACTGTTTCTCAAGGCCTATGGGAAAAATATAATGTTCTTATGAAATGTCTTTATTCACATTAAAAATAGAAGAGATACTAATATAGACCCTTGAGGTACACCAACTTTTTTTACTATGGATAACAATGATTTTGTACTTTTTAATTGCACTTTTCGAGTCCTACACCACCTTTAGGATCTAAAGCAAACCAAAATCGATACCATTTAGATTTATAATAATTTCGTTATATTCGTTCCATGATCAACAAAATCAAATGCCTTACGCAAATCGTAAAACTCCATTTTCCTTGGCAAGTTATTGATTTCTCCATAGGAATTGTAGTAAAAGATTTGTGATACCTCTGCTCTGAATATCGTGCGATTCCTAAACGCAGTAGAACACAAGATCTCATGACATTGACTGAGATACTCATATCGCGAGCGTAAGACTTCACTATAATGACCAAGCAAGGTATATTAACTTAAATTGAACTACGGTAGGGTGGTAGGGTCCCTACCTTCTAGCTTGTGATCGTCCCAGGCGCCCTTGAGCTGGTCGTACAGCAGTCCGGCGTCGGCCAGCAAGCGGCGCAGCTGTGTGACGCGCTTGCGCTCGGGCCGCGCCGACCGGAGCAGAGGCGCGAACACTGGCCGGAACGTGTTCTGTCTGTACAAGCAACATATATCACGTTAGTATACAGATGCTAATAATGCAGATGGGCCGGCCACGTCTGCCGCATGCCGGATGATTTGTGGATGCCACCAACCGAGCGAAGGCGACGCGGCAGACCTAAGATATGGCGAGACGAGCTGAACGCCTTCAGCAAGTCATGGTCGGAAGAAGCACAAGATAGTCGTGAAGGGAGCGGAGAGAGGCCTTTCCCAGTAGTGGGACACATAAGATAAGACATTAGATACTTAGAATACTGATAAAGAAGGCATCGATGATTCAAAAACAAATCAAACTAATAAAAAATAAAAAATCTAATCCATGAATGTGTCGGAACTATAAGATCTAGGTACGAGCGGCGTCCAGGTCTAGACTGAATATAGAGATCTATTGAATCTACTATCTCACCTTTCAAGCAGAGTCTTGAGCGAAGCCAAAGCATCAAGTTCAGTATGCACGGGGCGCGCCCACTGTCTCGCAGTCTCAACCATGTCCACTGAAGCTGCCCCCGCCGCGCCTTCACCGCCCGCGCCCACTTCTTGTTGCTCACCTGTACAAGACAACAGATTCTAGTTTAAACAATGATTTATTCTAGCTAGCTAGAAAATAGGTCTTCTGGGGTCTACCTATTTCAGATAACTTATATAGACCACATCATTAGAAGTAAAAACGAAAGCTATCAAACTACGCATATTTTCTTTGACCTTGGTAAGACATTTGACACTGTTACGATAAGTGTTAGTCTATTTCTTTTTTGCATAAGAATGAAAAGAGGAGACTAATACCATTGGAGTTCCACAGGGTAGTATCCTAGGACACATTTATTTTATTATTTACTAAAACATTCTGCCATATCTTTTGGGATCCCACAGGGTAGTATCCTAGGACACATTTTATTTTTAATCTACATAACCAGACTTGCACATCTTTTTCACAAGGTAATATAGGGCCCATTTTATTTTTTATTTTCTTTAACAATCTTGCACATCGTTTTTGCTCTGCCTACCCGATTAGGTAAAGGCGTGATTTTATGTATGTATGTAACAATCTTGCACATCTTTTGGAGTTCCACAAGGTAGTATCATAGGACCCATTTTATTTTTTATTTACATAAACCATCTTGCACTCCCTTTGGAGTCCCACAGGGTAGTTTACTAGGACACATTTTATGCACTACCTTTGGAGTCACACCGGATAGTATCCTAGGACATATTCTATTTCTTATTTAAATAAACAATCTTATAAATCTTTTGAACTCCCACAGGGTAGTAATCTAGAACCCATTAACCCTGAATTACACTGCGTGGAAATGAAAATGTTGACGACACTGTCATAGTCACATACCCTGTGCGAGATGTTGCACGATGCGGTAGGCGGCGGCAGCTCTGTCGCGAGCACTATCCACGGCTAGTGAGTCAGCGTCGAGCAGCACGCGCGCCAACACGCGCAGGGACACAGACTTGACGGTCGCTTTGCACTTGTCCGCGGCGAGCGCGTAGCTGTCCGTGAAGCCGGCCACGATTGTCTTGAAACGGTCCAGCAGCTTGTACCTAAACAAGAAACAGGAATATATAACCCGTGCACATAAAGAAACGATCTATAAATGGCCGACGTTCGCATGCGTTCTCGCTCACTCTCTATTAGGTAGAGCGAGCACGCATGCAAGGCGGACCAATCACGAAGCGAGTCGACGCCATTTTCAGATCGTTTCTTTAAACGCACGGCTTACAACAATCCATATCCATACTAACTAATATTATCAATGCGAAAGTAACTGTCTGTGTGTTTATTTGTTACTCTTTCATGCCTAAACGGCTGAACCGATTTTGATGAAATTTGGCAGAACGATAGATGGCAACCTGGAGACGGACATATACTACTTTTTACCGCGGGAAAATACCGCATTCCCATACACAAGTTTGAAAAAGCGACAGTTTGACAGCATCGTGACATAAAACAACTATACCCTTTCTGTTACACGTTGTATAGCACTACATGTTACCTGGTGAGAGCCTCGAGCAGCATGGTTGGGGACAGGCGGCGCGGCTCGTGGTAGATGAGGATGACGCTGCCGTCGCCCTTCTCCTTCTCCAGCCAGTCCAGGAAGTCAGTCAGCGCCGACACTTCAGACTTTGTCTTCAGAATCTGTTTGTGCATAATGAAACTAGATCAATAACGTGAAATCTTACGCTCGCCATTTATCTTATCTAATAACGTGATATCAAGTTCATATACCTCGATCGATAATGATTAGGAATAAATTTTTAATTAGGGTTAATTTCGAGTTATAACCCTATGAGTCTTGCGCATTTAGGTTGATGTATCTCGTGAGATATCTCGATCAATAACTAGGAATCTCACGCTCACAACGCTTCTTGTGCATGGCATACCTTGTGTGTGTTGGTGTCCTTGAGCATCCGGTAGCGGCCGACGGTGACCACCCTGACGTTGTGCCGCCGCCGGGCGCCCGGGTTCAGGTCCCCGTACGGCATTATATACTGCGAGTACGTGTTGCTCGGAGTGTACGCTGCTATCTGGCAGATCTGCGGGAGAGGAAGCATTTTAGGGTTCCGTAGCTTCTAATCTGGTAGTTTTATGGGTAATTTACTATTATATTAGCCTGTCCTGGACACAGGCCTCCCCTCTGTTTTCCATGCAACAAGATCCATGACTGTTAGTGACCAGTCAAAGTCGACTTGGTCATCTCGCCATCACATCCTTGGTCTCATTCTGCGCCGACGTTCAAAAGAACGTCCCAAAAGGGATAAATTCTGTGGCACACCTTTCCGGCTACATACGAATACGATATACATGGTCAGCCCAGTCCCACTTACAATAGGTTTCAGCAATTAACAAAATAGAAAGTCGTTTCTTCAAAAAGGAGGCTAGGAGGCAGCTCCCCCCACTCCTCGGGCTGCTGTAGTTCATCCCGGGCTGCTGTAGTTGACTCACCTCATCAATAAGCCTGCGGCCGGTGGTGTCCATGTCCCAGCCTACCAGCGAGTACTTGCCCGGGGGCAGGCCCGCGGGCTTCTCGGCCAGCGCCGGGGGCAGCTCCACGGGCCCAGCCTCGGGGCTGGCGGGGCTGTCCGTGCCCCCGTTCACTTTGGCTTCTGACACCATGTCCATTAAAGCTTCTTACTACCTGAAGACAAAAAAAATTAAGTTAAGGTTAATGAGGAGATTGAATAATAATTTAGTACTAACATTCAAGACATGTACACTTTCAGCAAAGATACGTGTCTATGAGGGCACTCTATGAAGCTATGGAAGACCCAAAGTGCTAGCAACCCCAGGAATCACGTCTTGCCTAACCATGTTATAGATGTCTGGAACACCCTCCCAGAGACAATGATCAGTGCACCATCAGTTAATAATTTCAAAAATGGACTGGATAAACATTTAAAGACTTTCAAAAAGACAAGTGTATCAGCTTATTTGTTAAACTCATTATACAACCATTACAGGACAAGCCTAAGGCGATTGTATAAGTACAAACAGTAATAATTAACTTAAAAATTCAACTTAATAATAACTATAAGTAATTCATGTAATAAAAAATACTACATTCACTATGAGTCAAACACTGCATTATTACAAAAGTACCTAGTCTAATGTGTTATCTACATGAACATTCTGTAGGGATTTAAACCTTAATCAGTTGGAATTATTTATTTATGTACAGAGACAAATGCATAAGTTTTTGTTTAGAGTCTCTCATTTACAGACTATCTACACTTTGTGTAGAATATTCTATCAAGAACAAACTTAGTGTAGATTTTCTGTAAATGGTATTGCTATTAGTAGTATGCCTATCTTTAAGTGGTTTAGTAATTAACATAACAATAAAGAGTGATATTGATATACTAATTGCTTCTGATTGTTTTATCTATGTAAACAAGACACATCCATACTGATTATGGAATCCTATACTGTATATAATTCTGATTGGACATTAATTTGAGGGGCTGTACATTTTAGTGAACTTCATAAATTTGATAAACTAGCATCTAAAGCAATATTAGTTTCCTAAAGTGTACCCAGTTTGTGCATTTTAAGTGGCAGTGGGCAGATGCTAATCAATGTGGACATGGACATGCATAGTCAAGGCCAAATGAAGCTAATTTTAGATATGCAACATTTTCAATGAAATGTCTTGTGGTTTAGATTTTGTGCAATTTTTAACATAATTTTGTTAGTAAAACTGGGTGTAAGGGAGAGCATACCAGAAACTGATAAGGGTTAAAACTGAACAACTTTCACAACAAAATACTTTCAGGAAAAATTTAATTACTTTCCTAAACAAAATGACCACCTTTTGAGCAGACAATTTGTATGGAAAACCCATTTTTTTTTCATTTCCTGAAATAATTTACTGGTGAAAGTTATCCAGTTTCATTGACTGAGCACCCCATCAGTTTTTGGTACACTGTCCCCTACACCCGGTATTGTTTTTGGATAAAATTTGTTCAGTTACTATGGCTGTATGCAAATATTAAATGAGGGGTGTTAGGTAGGGACCAAACACCTTGTATAAGAAGTAAATAATTTACAACAAAATAGTTGTGCTTATATTTACAATGGCTTTACATAAATCACAATATTTATGAATATAAACTGTAAGTACCTACTTGACCTGTGGGATTATTTTAAACATGGGTTATAAATCTGCCCATAATATTAGGAAATGTAATGGAAATAAATATATTGGAAACTTAGTCATAAAGATAAGTCAGCGGCTATTGCCCTCAGCTTACAGAAGTCTAACCAAGTCTTATCACAGATCAATTTGTGACTGATAATGTTGTGGTAGGTACAAGCAAATAACTTTTTATACTCAGTAAATAGGAAAACTGTTCACACATTCGTCCTAAATACTTCAGAAGGCTAAATTAACGAGTCTATAGCAGTTAAAAGCAACATTTTAAGCAAGTACTTCCAATAAGTAGGTGCTTATTAGGTTGAACAACATAAGATATGAAGGTAGTTTTGAAAGAATCGCAAATCCACGTTGTAGAAACGCAAAGCGAATGTGGTTACTGCACTATACACTGTGCACATAAAAAACCGGCGACTAAAAATAATCGATCAAGTGAAAACAAAATACACAAGAAGCCATAGCTACAGTTCATATGCATCAATGAACAACCTCACCGGCTAGAAGTTATAGAAATACGTGTGATAATCCTAGATGACACCCGAAATAGCCGGAAAATAAGGAAAATTCGGAATTTAGGACACGTGGCTGGCTTTTTTCATGAGACTTTCTGCCCCACCCTTTCACGTCAAAATAATCATTCTACGATACTCACGAGTACAATCTGACGGTGAAAAAGTCTTGGTTGATAAACAATATTCTTTGCCGGCAGACGCTTTGAGGCGCCCAGGAAACACTGCAAAGTAAAATAATTTATAAAAATATCACAAAATCTCAGCACGTGTGCGGCGAGCCCGCAATAGCGAACGAGTGTTGTGCTATTTTCAGTCGATACTAGTTAAATCGATAGTTTTGTTTATTTAGCGTTATTATTGCATTAATTTCTGTTTTTTTACCAAATACACTGTTAAGTTAATATCATTATTTATTTTTTAAGTTTCGAAACGAATACAAGTAGTTAGATTAGTTAAAATAAATATTGAAACTTTCATCGATAATAATTTATCGATAAATTTTTGGGCTCAACACCGCAGGACTATGTGCGAAAAAGAGAGAGTAAAAATGAGAGAGAGCAAAAACATGGAGCAAAAAAGATGATGCGTTCATGTTCTTTGCCTAGTGTTTTTCTCCATTCACAAGGAATCGATTCGATTGTTCTAACCATAAGTTCTAGTGGTTCTATTCTAACAAATAAACAAACTAAACTGTAGTCTAGTAGAGTAGATTCAACCTAGTTTCTTCATGAATTTCTTATTCTTTTATGATAATTACAGTTATTAAATACCTTTTTATCCGGAGATTGTAAAGTAATTCTTGTCTTTCGTAAAACAAACAATTTTATGAAATTATTTTTCCGGCAGATGTTTGCTTGACAATATTATTATTATTCTGATGTTTTGACAGAATAATCAATCAGAATATGTTATTCTATTTTTAAACATATTTATCTTTATTTTTCTAGATTTTTTTAAAAGTAAGCCAGTATTTTACCGAAATCGGCTAATCGACTCAAGAACTTGAACGCAGCCCTAATATAAAAAAAAAATATGTCACTTTTGACAGTGAGTGTGTGCGTTCAAAACATTTAGGTGACCAATGCGCCGCCGAGACTTATTTGTAAAATAAATAATTTTATCCACAATTTTATCACAGTTATTAGTAGATCTGAATGATTCTAATTATTATTCAAAATAAAACATTTATACGATACATTTCAAACGTAATTTGCGATAAATATGCTTGCTCAGTTTAAAGTATTTTTTTGTTTATTAATTCAAAATTATATAAGGTATTTGTAGTTTTGAACACACTTTCATGGTTCGTTCGGTTTGGTGTCCTGAAATCTCTAGTATCTCTTCCTGTTTTTAGCGTTAAAATAAATGAAAAGCAGATTATGGCTGATACAATAGAACACTATCGTAATCAAGTCGCCCTAGCACGCACAGAAATAAAAAATCTGAGGTAAGCAAAACATGGAAACAATGTTAAGAATGAAGTTCAGTGAACAGTTTATTTTGATAAATTTTACTGATTATTTTCGATAGGCAGCAGCTTTCTTCTCTCAAACATGAGCATACAAAGGAGATTAAACTGATTAAATCGGCACTGACGGAGCTAAGGTGTTCTGGTTGTGCCGGGCAAGGTAATAAACTAAATTGCAATTTATGTGTTTATTTTTGACCTATATCCTTTTGATTTATATCCTTAGTAATGTCTTTTGTCTATTGCAGCGACAACTTTAGTTCCTCACCAAAACAGTCACTTCGACGGCCAAGCTTCAACATCTGGTCAAAACAATGGCATATCATACGAGCCAATCGGAGTGGTCGAGACAAGTTTCCAGAATAAAAGAGGAGTGCCGAGGCAGCCGTCAGTCATGTCTAAAGCTAAGGGGACGTTGGTTATCAACTCTAATGTGTTCAACAACCCTGACCATGCGTTGAGTGGGTTGGAAGAGTTTTCTCATATGTGGTAAGTGTGGTTTGTGTTACATGAATACGCACATGCAAGTATTTTGAGTGTGTAGTATGTTCCTTATAATCCAATTTTGAAATAATTATAATGTTACTACCACAGTGGCCAAAATCTTAGCAGAATAGCATATCATCGTTGCGCGATCATAACCTGCTATGTGACAAAATTAAAATTTTACAAGAGCCAAAAAAACTTAATAACTTTAAAGTTTTTTTTGTAAGTTTTATGCATTACAAAATAAAGAATTACTTTTCGCAAAACTTAAAATATTCACTAACATGTTTATATTTGAGACACAGTAAATTTATTTATTGGGAGGGCTCAACATACCACCTTTTCTTGCCATGCTACACTTTTTCATTCTGTACTGTACTTTGCAGGATAATCTTCCACTTCCATGCCACTGAGAGTAACAGTTTTCCCGCTAAAGTGGCGCCCCCTAGGCTCGGCGGCGAACGTCGGGGGGTTCTTTCAACAAGATCGCCGCACCGGCCCTGTCCCATCGGACTGTCTCTGGTCAAGATACAAAGTATTGAAGGTAAGTGTTCCCAATTCCGTGCGTTGTTGGACTATTTCCATTGTCGTTTTAGTTTAGGTTCCATCAATATAAAAGCAGAAGAAGAAGGTTAATTCTTTTGTTCCTTTCTCCAGTCATTTATTATGTAAAGTATATTTTTCACAGCGTAGCCTATTGACTCTGTCGGTTGATCTGGAATAAGAAGTAAGTCATTATATTAGTATTGTACTTCTAAACTTTTCCCATCTTTCCAGGCAACAAAATCCACTTCCTAGGTGTGGACATGGTGAACGGCACTCCTGTACTAGACATCAAGCCATATATCCCGCAGTACGACTATCCAGTCATGTTCGGAGACTCTATGTCTTTAGAACGACCACCCACTGAGGGTATCAGTGACGCGGCCGAAGCGATGGCTGGACTTAATGTGGATGATGACGGATATGATACGAGGAGGTGAGTTTTAAGAATTTTAATATGTAGGTGCATAGAAATAATTTTTGAAATATGTCAAAGGAAATATGCAATATTATAGTAAGTCAAATGCAGCTTTTCCATGCTAGACTGGGAGCGATAGAAAAATATAGAATGAGACAACTGCTTTTCATCCTGTTGCATGTTGTAAAAATCAGCAAAGGGATTAATTTAGGCGATGGTCTGACAACCTGCCACTATACAGATACGCAGCTCAATCAAAAATTGCCGTCAATATTTGTCAGAAAATTATTTGTGGCCAAAACGTTTTACTAGGCGTTTTACGTTCTAGTAACGGTGGAGTGACTTTATGTATGTGTTAAAAATCAGCTTGGTGGTAAGATTGCCTATCGTTCGTTCTTTCGCCTCAAATATAGTGCATTTTTGTTCCAGCCTTAGCCCACGTCTGACGCACCCTATGCGAATCGACACCAACCAAAGCCCTCTCTCACGCTCGCCTTTACAAGATATTTCCTCCCCGAACCCACAAAACGACCTGGTAACCCTCGTGTCGCCTTCACCAGATTCACCACCCAGTATCGAAACAGCCAGGTCCCCATCACGACCGGGCTACGAAAGGGGCGCCCCAGACGGCCAAGATACCCCACCACAGTCGGGAAACGCAGTTAATGCTAACATGCAAGGCGTAAGAATCGCGCCCTGGATATCTGACCCACCAACTCCCACATACGAAGTCAGATTCACTGATGACGTCAACGATAGACTGGTCGAACTTATCGGGGATAGGGCGCCAGGGTTCAAGAGTAACATACAGAGTTTGCTCTCCGAAGATCCTAGGTCGAATTACGTGCGGACAAGATACCCTGACCACGAGTACAGCTGTGTCTTAGAAGACTTGTCCATCAGTTGTGTGTTCGATTCTAATTCGTGTGTGTGTACTATTATCGCAGTGAGAAGCGCTGAAGATATGCAGACTTGATGACGATTTGGTATGGTATGGTTGAATTCACACCGACTTAGCGCGGCGGCCCGTACAGTTGCGTATTGAAACAGGTGTGTATTGAATTGAACCCAAGATTGCTTTTTTAAATTGAATCATATATGTATTTATTTTTATCACAAGAATGAATTGAAATATAATTTGCATTAAAAAACTTTTGTTGTTATAATATATTCTTTATTACGCAAAATATATTTTATTAATCTCTGATAATACCATAATATAAAGAAAATACAAAAAACAGACATAACATAAATACGTTTTCAGGTATAATATGTATATTTTTTCTCATATAATTATAATCATTTATCTTTTCTTATAAAATAATACTTGTCTTCCTGATCCGTAGTTACCAATGGCATTTAACACTTTCAACTCCATGTATCGAAGTTTAACAACGCCTAGCGATATCGTTTTCACACGTTCATCGTGGTCCCACGCGGCGACAGATATTGGACTCCAATTTTCACCATCAATACTGTATCGGTACTGGACTTCTAAAAACGTGCCATTTCCAGCATCGTCTCGGGGATAGTACTCCATTTTGTCTACTTCGTATATTTCTCCCAAATCGAATTTCAGTATTATAAATTTTCCTTCACCGGGCGCACACTGTCCGTCTTCGTCCCATTTAGTATGCCACATGAGATTTGATGTTGTATCTCCATCAGTCAATTTAGAAATGTTTTGCCCTTCTTCGCAAGGCAGATTGCAGGTTACTTTCACGCCTGTAATCAACAATTTCTCGTCGACTTCTTTCTCAGTAGGCACGAAGGTGGTGGTTTTGTAAAATATCACTTGACGGCCGGCTACGAACCCTCCGACAGCATCTAAAACATTCCATTCGACGAATCTCATCTTCGCTCCGTTCAAAGCAACTTTCTTAGTTTTACAGTCCCACGTCCAAGTGATGATATCAGAGAAATCAGTCCAGGTTTCCCCATCAACGGAATATCTGTACTGAATCTTTAATATTGTACCATTACCTCCATCAGCGCGGGGATAATATTCCATTTTATCGACTTCGTAAACATGCCCTAAGTCAAATTTCACAACGACGATTTTGCCATTTATAGAGTCTGCTTGATGAGGCATGTCCCATTGTGTATGCCACATAGACTTCATGTCACCATCTGTGAGTTTTCTTATAGACTGTCCTGGTTCGCAAGGAATGCTGCATGTTGCCTTTACGCCTATAATAGCGTACTTATAAGGATCTTCCACTTCGACTGTATCTACAAAGTCACTCCATTCTGATACTCCTTCGTCATTGACTGATCGAATTCTAAACACATGCTTTGAATCGTATTTGATATCTGCAAAACTGAATGACGCTCCAGTGATGTTGGTAAATAAGGTACCATCTCTTTCGATTTCGTAGTAAATTGTTTCTTCTACTGGTTGCCAGAGCAGTGTTATAGATTTCTTTATTGTCAAAGCAGTCAAGTTTGATGGTGCTTCCAACGAATCATTCAAATCAGTATTACTACCAAAGACTTTACCTTGATTTATGTAATCCTTAATTTTCAAATGTATGTCGTTTTCAGTTACGTCGATATGAGCAATTTTGATGAGCAAGAACATCTGTTTCCAAATTTCTCCGATATTTGGGACCTCATTTAAAAATGGATTGATGATATAATCTTTTGTAAAGAAGAATACATTTTCGTTGTTATCAAAATCTTCCTGAGTAAGAACTTTGGTAAGTTGTAAATGTTTTCCGTTAATTGCTGCTTTGATGTGCGGTACATCTTCGGACATCATGATACGCAGTACAGTTGTTCTTTCTTTTACCATTCCTTTGTAGGTGCCTTTTGTTTTATGTATGTTGATGAATAAGTCACCAGCTTGGTTTGATTTAGGACCAGCAACTTTTATCTCAGTAGATGCTGAATGTTTCTTCAAATAATCTACACTCTTGCCATCGTCCTCATAAACATTAAATTTAGTCTCGCCGTTGGGATAAATTAGGAAGATTCTGTTATTTCTTTGAATTTCATATGGGTTGTTGTTTGGATTTACCAAAGGAATGATAGCTCCATCTTTGACGAAAATGGGAATCTTCCACAAAGGAGCCTTGATATTGTTGTATATCTTCCCACCCTGATATTTTTGACCAGTGAAGAAGTCTATCCAAATTTGTTTGGAATTTGGTAAATAAATTCCATCACGTATGGAGCCATCTATAGATCCTTTTTGTTGGTAGATTGGAGCTACCAAGATGCTTGGTCCCCATAAATATTGATATTGGGAATCCAACGTATGAGCTGGAATTTCTTCTGGGTACTCTAAAAACATCGCTCGTATCATTGGAAGTCCGTGTGTAGACTCGTGGCCTATGGTATAGTTGTATGGTAACATAATTGCCTTTAGTTTCAAGTATGCTCTGTTTATGGACGTGGCTTCTTTATCGAAGCAAAAAGGTGTCTTAGGAATGTTTCCCCATCCATCCATGTTTAGTTGCAACGGTGTGAACGTTTTCCATTGATAATCTCTGATGTTAACTTCTCTGCTTTTACCTCCATAAATGCCGTCCATATCTGAACCCACAATGGGCTGGCCAGACAGTCCAGATCCTATGTAAGTAGGAATGTGAAAGCGAATGTACTCCCACTGTCCGCCAGTTTGGTCTCCACTCCAGATACCTGAGTATCTTTGAGTGCCGCCCCAACCATCAACCATTATAATCAGAGGTCTATGTGTCGTTGTCCTCATGAATATGTTTGTGGCATTATCGACAGCATTCAATCCGAAGGAGTAACCACTGCCGATCCAAGCAACATCACATTTGAGAGCGACCACGCCAGCTACTCCTACTTCCTTGGCTAAATCGCGCTCTCCCTTTTTGGGATTTTGAGGAACTTTAGGCTCTAGTTGCGATTCCGTCCACAATGCAACTTCCACGCCATTATTTCTGGCATAATCTGCAAATTCTTTCAAATTTTCAATGTCTCCAGCCAGGGAATCTGTTTGTCCGTATCCAGAACCGTATCCATCGTTTGGAATAAACCAACCAAGTGGGACATCGTGTTTTTTATATCTGTCCACCATTGCTCGAGCTGAAAATTGATAGTTATTTTTCTCACCATTGAGAGATTCTAGGATTCCGTGCTTATCTCCTATTTCGTTCGGCTTGTAACTTTTGTAATAATTGCCATCTTCGAATAGTATGGCGCGAGGTGTTCCTGGGGCTACTTTGACCCAATAGTCGCGATTAAATGCATTCAAATGTGCTTCGTAAAAAGCGTATTCAGGCATGAGTAGTGGTTTTCCTGTTAACTCAAAATAATCCGCTAGAATATCTTTAGGAAGTGAATTTATGAAGAAAAAGGCATCGAAGTCTTCTCCTTTGTGAATTGTTTTGATTTTGTCTGGTTTGTGTGACCCAAAATCGTATCTGCCCGGTTGCCAAGTGTGTCTCAAGACTCCGTAACCGTAGGTAGACCAGAAGAAGGGGTTCGGAGAAGTAACCCCGCCATCCACCCAGTTGTTCGTATTTGCGATGTGAATTACTTCGCCCTTGTGAGTGAACCTGCCGTTTTGCATGCCACCGCCAAAGAAATATTCGTCTGCGTGTTGACGAATTTTTTGAGTAGATTTGTTATCAGCATAGGACAACGACTTTGCTTCGCTGAAAACTTCTTTGTTCGTTCTTTTATCGAACACCGTTATCATCCCCGATGCTTTATCAAACTCTATGTGAATCTTATTTGTATGAATAGTAAAAGATTTTTCATGATCTTTCAGATGGGATTTTTCGAAAGCCGTTATATCATAGTCGGAAACTTTCTTCACGGTAATCTTTGTGACATCATCAGGGTTTATCGGTTCTGGGTAGTCTGGAAAATCTCCTGTTGGTGACATGAAGTACTTGAACACATGGTTGTTGAGAATGTTAAGTTTTGCCTGTTCTCCAGTTTCATATTGTATCATGTACTCCTTTGGCGTTTTTGTGATGGATCTGATACCTCCGAGAATTTTCTTTGGATTGGTCCCTTGGTTGCTCCCCATGGTGATGTCGGATTTGGCACAGCCAATCGACTTGCTAAATCTGAAACACGAAAGTTGAGTAAGAATAATTAATGATGTAATCAAAAACACATTGTTTAAATTATCTACCACATGGGAAAGGAAAAATATGAGAAAGTTTTGGAATACCTAAAAACCAAACATATACCACTGTTACGTAATTTTATGAGTACCTAAATGCCTGCAAATTTTATCGATTGATAGATACTTTAAACTTTGAAAACTTACGTAATTTCCAATAGTTAAATAATAATCTCGTATTTTCAAAAATATGTTTCTCTTACAAAAGGTCTTTGACTTATTAATTTCCTTTGATAGATTCGCCAGGTATTTATACAAAGGCGGCTTCTTTATATGATACACCTATCTTGTTCAAATATTCACTACAAGGAACAACTTCTATTGTATTTATTGGTGAGTACACGAGGTAGTTCATCTATTAGGTAACATAATTGGTTTCATGTGAAAATATAATATTGATTCTTGTGACCTAAATGTCGTCCGATTGTAAGGTGACGAGCTCTTTGTTGCTCTGGAAAAATGATAATCTATTTTGACACGTAAGTAATTTATTAATGACTAACTTAAGAATTCAAAGCTTGAATTTCACTTTTTTAAATTTCACTTTCTTACTATTTTTATAGTACTAAGTAAATCTACTATTATAGCAACGAATCCAAGTAAATTATTATCTTTATAGTAGTAACTATAATTACTGTACCTAACTGCTAACG
>JARACY010005490.1:0-21574 GCA_029255725.1 Scrobipalpa atriplicella | reverse complement strand
TTTGATTTACTTCCACTAATGGAGTAACTGAAAAGTCTAGCGGATCTTGAGAAGACGTAAAATCATCGTACCACGGAAATCCTCAATACGCAATCAAATAACACGATAAAACCATCATAATCTCAATTTTCATACTCGATCGGAAGTCAAGTTTAGACAGCTGGCAACATTAATGCTTTTTAATTGGCTGTGCACAATAAGACACTTCCCCTTAACTGTACGTGTTAATTAAGAGGAAGTTGTTATCAATGTAGAGATAACACTTTCTCACACGAAGGCTCTTGAGGCGAGCGAGTGAGTAATTTGTTTGAGAAATTATTTAGACTCAAAATAATTTGTGTGAATTTCTGTTGAAAAAAAACTAATATCTTGTGGTTTTTGTTTACCACGCTAAACCGAACCTGTTTGATAATAATTGGTTTTAAACTAATTATGCTATTAATTGGTGACCACAATTTTTCCTATAGTTTTTATAGTCCTTTCTGCAACTATCGGGAAATCATGTGAATCACTTGTTCAAAAAAAAGGCTTCGTTCCTCTAATATAGGTATTGTTTTTTGTTTCATTGAAACGAACAAACGATTACATAATAATAATAATGTTGATGGTTCAATATACTAATCCGTTCACAATATAAAAGATGAACGGTCTCTTATAAAACTCTATAAGTGTGGTAAAGTGTAATAACCGTACACCGTGTATTCTGTAACTGGATCGCAGTGTGAGAGTGTCCCACGGTGCGCAGGCGCAGGTCCCACCTTCTCATATCGAGAACTAATCAAACGCAGCGCTTCCTATAGCGTTTTTGCTGTGCTACTTTATTTTCTTTATTTTATATTTATTTACACATAATAACATAAAAAGGATTATACACAAGTAATGACGAAGTAAGGGTACAGTAGGCTGCAGAAGTGCATACCAAGTACCACCTCAAACGATTGAAGTTTTCTTGGAAATCTATGTAGTTATTAAAATATTTATTAAAGATTCGGATGTGTCTTAACTAGTACTACAATATTCTGAGACAATTTTATCAAAATCATTGCACACTTTTGTAAAAACTTCAATCGTTTGCGGTGGCCCTAGGTATGCTATTTTGCAGCCTACTGTACATACGGCTTATGTCTATAAAGCTTTTTATTGTCAGTGGTTCATCAGATTGAAGTGTAGAAACCGCATAATTAATAAAATTTAAAATATTTCATCGTTCAACTTTAATCGTTTTCAGAATTTGGTATATATTTAAACTCTATCCAAAACTCCATTTTATCACTATCCTGAAAGAAAATGTTTCTCATATAGACTCTTTATTCGACCAATTAACCTTCAAATACGAATACGAGTTTGGAGGTTACATCTGCACCTATCTATATCCATCTATATTAAATATGTATATCTATTTCTAATGCCGACAGTTCACCTTGGATTGCACTCGTGATTATTCGATGCAGATTCACATCCTTATAAGCCGGTCCCATTAATGGTCATCATGTGATTATAGGCCACATGAGGCACCATATTAGAAGGGCCTTAGGATATGTTCAGTGGTTTTTCTACTGTGTGATTAGGATGATCTGTATTATTTTATTTATGTATTAATTCTAGGTTTGTCTAGGAATTTGCATGGTGAAGATTTTCCCATGATCTTGAGCTTATAACGTCATTACCTACTCCTTGATCATATCTCTTAAGATATAAATGATGTGATATACTTCAAAATCATAGTAAAGTATTAGATTTAATTAAGACTTTTCTTCAGTCACAGAAACACAGTCAGAAATAAAATGGTCATTTCTCAATAGACTCTTAAATATTCGGACCTCCTACAAAAGCCAAGTTTCGATAAATCAGGGTCGCAGTATAATCTAAAGGCTATTTCTTATTCAGGCTAAACGTCGTGCGTCAGCTATGCGTGGCGTGGCGTGCGGCTTAGCGTTTCGCGGAATCAGGCAAGAGATCCGCCTATAAGGAAAAATGCTTTAAAATACCGCCCACGCTCTGTGTTATTTAAGGTTTATTATGTAATTTTCTTATAATTTAATGATTTTGATGATTTTAATGATCTTCTTATAATTTATAATTTAATTATTTTGACGTAACGATTCGGTAATGTGATAGAAATAAAATGTCATTAATAATGGACACAAACCATTTTAGAGGCCTATTAGCTGTAGAATTAGGCGGTTTAAAAACTTTGACAGGGTTGATCGGGTCGATACGACAGAAGAAGAACACTTTAACTCTTTGTGAGTCACGAATTTTCGTTCCAAAAGTGATTAGTTGACGATAAATAGCTAATTTAAAACCGTTTAGTTCGGCGTTTCCGCCGTCTTATCTCACACTTAAGTGGGACTCATAAATAACTAACTAAAAACCAACTTGAAACTTGTTGAAATGCTAATGTCAAGTGTTTCTCAGGTAACAAGTGTGAATCTTGTACAAAAAAATTGTTAATTATTGAATTGTGGTAAAATTAATTGTTCCTGACATAACGACTTTCAATTAATTATCGCCGATATTTTGGTAATTAATATGATAACACGTTTAATGTTTCGCAATAAATCAAATTTTTGATAACTTTATAAATGACATCTTTTAAAGTCACATAAGTTGTAAAGTACCTTACAAAGGTATATTATTCACGTTTCTTCTATTTAAACCTAAAATCACAAGTTTTATTAACCACACTAGGTAGTGTAGGTAGAAATACCTTTTGATTATGACTCCAGTAAAATAATAACTGATACTAACAAACGCTAAAAATATCTTCATGAAATTTCGCAATTAAAAGTAAACTAGCATGCACTTTCGGAAAATCGAATAAGTAACGGGTAAAACCGCGATAGGAAAGTTAGTCAATATATCAACCATGACCTACTAATACGTCCTCAACAAAGTTATCAAACTAAACGACTATGAACTGCCATTACAAGGGAGCTGCGCATGCGCATTTGACATACTTTCTTTCTGACTCACTCGAACGAAAGGTCCGTTCTATACTATACAGGGTGCTAAAGAATTTTACGATCACCTTCTTGTTTGTTGTTTTGACATGTAAATGTAAATATTTCTTATGGGAGCGTTTTTCCTAAGTGAGTCATCGGGATGAAATGAAGGAATTTCCGGCACGTGTGAGTTACCGGTGTAGCCCTTTTTTAGGGTTACGTACCTTTTTGTTTCTTCTTTTACGACCATTACTTCTTCTTTATAATGTGTGCAAAAAGACTGCATATTATATTGCATTCTTGTGCATGCCAAATTTTCGGAATGAAATTGTTAGCCGCCTTAATTTTGGATTCTTACTTTCACTCTTTTCAAGTTCGTAGTATGAACCACGTATTTTTTGCGTTGAGTTTGGTCCTTAACTCGGGTCTAGGTCAGAGGTGACCAGGACAAAGTCGATATGTTTTACCTTTTTACTGAACTAACGATTTTACAAAACCTTACAACTTTTCAATCTTTCGTAATTTAGAAAACGTGAAACTCAGGTAAAGTCTATTAACAACATTCTGTTTAAGGAACAAAAAAATGTTATAAACATTGCTTAGAACTGTAGTGTTAATATTTTGTAACATTTCTTTTAAAATGTTCACATTTGCTTGCCATCTTCCACGCACGTGTTCCGAACTTCAAACATAATCTATTAAAAAGCTAAGTAAAACTTTACAACCTAAGCCCGTGAGTTTTACTTATCTCCATAGAAACTGTAAACAAAGGCATAGTAAAACCATGGAAGAGAGAGATAGAGTTATATGCAGTTGTGATGGGATAGAGAGGGATGAGAGAGGTGTAGATCCACGTGAGGTTAACAATAGATAACAAAAAAAGCTACCTGCGAGGTGGTTCCCCCCCCCCCCCCTCTCCCGCGCGTCTGGAGGCTTCAGTCGGAAGTATACTCTTCGTAGAGACGATACGTATTTTTGCTCTACATATATCTTTTAATAGTGATTATTAACTAATTTACCAATTCAGTAAGTGACTTTACGTATTCAAGAAAAGTAATAAGTGCTGTGAGGTCAGTGTCTACAAACAGTTTGAATTTGGAACCACCTGTTGTAACAACACCAGCAACTGTCGTCTTCCCGCCAGTTTTTTTATCAATATTCACATGGTGTTCTTAAAAAAGTAGGCTTAGAAATAGTTCTTCGTACATTCAAATTAAATGCGCGGTTCGTGATGCGGTTACTTATTGCCTTCTATTGACAGACATTTAAATATGGTTTTTATTACTTATAGTATTCTTCCACAGTGCTAAGTTAAGCTTAAGCAAAGGCAGACGGTTCGGAGATGTGTGCAGAAATTCAGTGCCAATTATGACAAAAAGTGCAACGTAACAAAGTAATGTGTGAGTGTGACAAAGTCGTCAACATTAGGTGACAAAATGATCAAGTTCAGATACAAGCGGAAAGAGAACAATGATGCTGGGAAAACCGGCACAGCGATTCAGAAGCAGAAGATCGAGGTCCTCAAAGACCGGGAGCTGTTGCCCCCTAAGGATATGCTCCTCATGGGCTCCCTGGCGGGGGTCAGGCACAACACCCTGCCGAGGTCCAGGCCCTCGTCAGCCACGAGGAGAGACCCTGAGTTGCTGATCAGTCCGACAACATTGCTTCTGTTTAGAGTAAGTTTTTGTTTAATGTTGATTTTGGGTACAGATAGTGCCTTCGTTTCGTTTTTGAGAAATATAGGTATATAGAGGCTAGACGTAGACACTGTTGCAATGTCTGAAACTATTTTGTTTGTGCAGTGCGAATTTAAATTGTCAAAAAAAAAATTGATAACAAACCTTCACGTTGTTGGTATCAATGATAATTATTTTTTGCGAATGTCAATCAATCATTTTCATATCTGAATCTTTAAGAATTTTGTAAATATTCAACAATATTATTCACCCAATAAAAATGCCATGTATAAGTGTATTTTAACTAAAGTTTAATATTTTCCATTTCCATTAAATAACACCAATAACACCATGTAAATTTAACGTCACCACGTGGTCATTTGCTTCTCCCATACGAAAGACATCAACGCGCGGGCGCGCTTTCAGTGAATTAATTATTTTCAAATCAAATTCAACATGGTTTAACCATGATTAAATTAATCTATGGTAATCTAACACCGTTAGATTCCTAGGAGCTGTTAGAGGTGATTTAGTTAAACATCATTAAATGCCCATCAAGTTGGTAATAAGGCTAGTTAACCTGTTGTAGGCACTTGTACTAATATTTTACTGAGATTAGTTATTTTAAACGGTTCTGTATCAAAGTTAGATTAGTTACGTTCAAAGGCACATGATCAAAATCATGGCTTATTCTTTGCGGGGTAGACAGAGCGGATGGCCTTATAAAAGCATTTTTCTCTGTGTCTGACAAATCTTATACCTATAACTGTTTAAGAGATTAAACTGTTTTATTGCTGCAGTGAAGGGTTGTTTGACCATATCGCCTGCGTTGCGGTACACAAAAGAAGCTTTTTTATTCTGTATTTTATATAATTTTCAGTCTATTAAAGTATGTCGAATATGCATGTTCATTGCTTTAAAGCAGCAGCAGTTTTATAAATAGATCTGTCTAGAATCAAATAGATTTCCAAGTGTTCTCAACTGAGGTTGTAAAACACGTCAAGTTTACAACCTTACGACAGTTGTCCGCGCTCAATACGTTACTTGCGATGCGCGCCCCGTCGCGTCCCTCTTCCATTGTGTCGAGCCTCAGAAGGCAATTTGTCTGGAGAATACTAAACCCAGCGCACGCGCAACCAAAGGACACACTAGGCCCGTAAGGTGGCGATTTTGCTTTGCATTGACGAGTCGTGTTGGAACGTGGTATAAATACTGTGAGTAGAGCCATCAATGCAACGCTAAACTGCTTTCGCCACGCCACGCTATAAACGCAGTGTAGGATAGAACGTGCAGTTTCTATAGTACGTTTATGTAGTTCTATAGCAGTTGTACTTGGTAGCTTTGTGGTAAATGCGAATTGTTTTATACTTCAGGCGTTCAAGCAAACATATGGCGAGCCACATTTTACCGAGAACAACATACCAATACATATAGAATACTAGCTTTCCGCCCCGCGGTTTCACCCGCAGCTAAGAGTTTTCCCGTGGGATTGAGTTCCCGCGCTGTTCCTACCTTTAAAATTGACGGAATTTCAATACAAACTTCTATCCCCTATTTAACCCCCTTAGGGGTGGAAAATACAAAAACGCTGAAACACGTGTTCATTATTTTTTAATCTTTAGCCCAAAAACAAAATTGGAAGATCCTGCCATCAAAATTGACGGAATTTCCATACAAACTTCCATCCCCTATTTAACCCTCTTAGGGGTGAAAAATACAAAAATGCTGAAACACGTATAAATTATTTTTTAATCATTAGCCTAAATACAAAATTTGAAGATCCTACCTTCAAAATTGACGGACTTTCATACAAACTTCAACCCCCCTTTTTACCCGTTTAGGGAGGGAAAATCCGCATTTCTTAGTGGGAGGTTACGTTATAAGAGGAACTTGCTCTCTAAGATTAACGATTCTAGCTTTAGTAGTTTAGGCTCTGCGTTGATGAATCAGTCAGTCAGTCAGTCAGTAAGGACAAACGATTTTATAAGTTTAGATAAATTACCAGGCAAAAGCCTCTTTGGCTTCATCCAATACAGTTGCCTATTCTAATTTTTGCATAGATTAACATGAAAATATTATTGAAAATCAAAATCAGTGTCTATGTTTTATATCTTTACGTCTGTGATAATTATCATATTTATTTGATGCTGTCAGTCTGTTCTGTAAGATAATAATAATAAAAATAATAGTCCTCCCACCGATTTTCGGTGATGGCGGCCAATCTCCCAGAGATGGGCCAACTGTGCAGGACTAGTTTTTAGTGCCCAAGTGTTCGCGCTACACACAGGTGCACTCTCTATTCCTTCAATCTCTTATTCTGATGGGACAGATTGACTGATACGACCAGAGAGAAATCAGGCGCAGGACCGACTATTAACATGCCCATCCAACAGCACGGATCATCTTACTTTACGGACAATCAGGTGATCAGCCTGCAATGCCCTAACCAAACTAGAAACAACAACACAAAGTCATTATCCCCGCCGAGAATCAAACCCGGTACTCCCGCGTCGTGAGCCCATGGCTCAGACCGCTAGACCACAGAGGCAGTTAGTTCTGTAAGATACTTAAGATATAGTGTAGTAGCGAACATGGTCGATCCTACACACCACTACTATAAAACTTTTTTTATACTCTACGCATCCTGTCACTGTATGTACACTCCTGGAATAATTATTGTCTGTAAAGGAAATTTTTAACGAACACAATAACACACACTCAATTTGTATTCATATTTATGCATGCGACAGGACTAAATTATTAACTAGTCAAGTCCTTAAGACAGGACAAACCATTTATGTGTTGTTTTATTCTTTTGGCTCTATTATTTTAAACTTCTAAAGCTCTGTCTACTTTTTATGAAGTTCTGACCAATTTAGGTTATAGTGTAATTTCCAAAAAGGTTAACTGCTTCCATGGTTTGTCCTGTCTTAAGGACTTGACTAGTTAATAATTTAGTCCTGTCGCATGCATAAATATGAATACAAATTGAGTGTGTGTTATTGTGTTCGTTAAAAATTTCCTTTACAGACAATAATTATTCCAGGAGTGTACATACAGTGGCAGGATGCGTAGAGTATAAAAAAAGTTTTATAGTAGTGGTGTGTAGGATCGACCATGTTCGCTACTACGTAAAGACAAAAGTGGGCTACAATGGCCCCGGGCGTGAGAACCGGCGGGAACCCGTGACCCTGCTTCTTATGACTTCTGATTGCCTGGTACTTGCAATATATCTGTGCTGAGGAAGATTGATTGTATTTTAGACCCAGTTGCCCACAAAAGTGTCGACTTCGTTTATTTTCAAGCTTTCTTGATTCTTTGATAGATCTTAATTATTATTCTAGATGGTTTTATACATTTAATCCTCCTTAAGTGCCTAAAGGATCATTTGGCAGTTGCCCACGAAGCCTTGACTCCGCAAATTTGTGAATCTTTCTTGAAACTCTCTGATGGGGCTTAATTATTATGGTGCCCACAGTTTATCATTTTGATTACCTATATTTATACCATATTAGGATTAAAACTAACCATTTACACAAAGGTATAAGATATACATGCCTACCTAACATTCCATTCCATCACGTGCCTTATATTGTTATTAAACGCGCATTGAATAACTTCTGTTCACTTGATGAAAGTATCCATAACTAAAATACATCCTATACATAGTAGGTACGGTATACCACATTGTACCTAGATTGTACCTACATACCCATACATACCTCGAACAACAAAATCATGTTTGATGCATAGCTTCCGCATGTGTCAGCTCTTATTTAAAACAATGTCATTTACATAAAAAATAAGTGTAATTTTTTATCTTATTGAGAACGCGATGCCCTTTTCTTGAGGCTTTCCTACTTCTTTCCTTACAACGTACGACTTGCAATGTCTAGTCTCACAAATTTTTAATTGAATATTTTGAGTAATGAATAAGAAAATCACATTTTGTATCTGTTTTTAGCCTTTAGGACCATTTTGTCCACTTCCTAAAATGTCGATTCTCGTATCTCTCTCCTCTCTACATTTTACGCAATCAGGAACAGGTTCTCGATCTGCAAATTCTATCCAAAATCTAACGCAAATTTTCTTCTATTCAAATAGATATAAAAATCGAAGGACTTACGTTCGAAGTTTAAAAAGCTTACAAACGTGGTTGTATTCGTTAAACTGTGCGCAAACGCATGCGTGATTCAGGGCCGCCAATTAGTCTCGAGTTAATTGGCCGTAGTATAGAATGATACAACCACATGTAACACACATGTACGCTACAAATAGATACCACTTTACTAAGACATAGACATTCTTTCTGAAAATCATCCTCAAAACATGTCAAAGGTAGTAAATGCTTTTTTATCAGGCTGTTGACGATCTTCTTACCCCCTCAGGGATAAAAACGTGACTCAATGTATTTGTACATGAGCTTAAGGTTCGAATAGATAGTTGAACAGCATAGCGATTGAATGTTGATTTTTCTGCATTGTTAACTTGACTGCGTGTGTAGAATATGATATTGATGTTCGATTGTTTTATTAGAAACCTTTGTGCATTCCAGTAGGTACCATATCAACGTGTTTGAGAAAAGCCGCAAAAACCCTGTCTTCTAATTCAAAACCCCCTCTCTTAAAATAAAAACAACAACTTCTCTTGAACGACTGCAAGTCGCAGTATTTTTTTGCATCGCCATACACAAAAACTTTCGCAGTCACATAGGAAACTCGATATAAGCATGTTATTATTTTGCGACAATTTGTAGAATAAACAGTGACCCAACCCAAACTATTCAAGGCAGGCATAAATTCATGAAATTAAACATAATATTACTACTTGACATTCGTTGTATTCAAAATCGTATCAGTAATGTTATATCAATTCATCAAATAACGATATTTTTACAGTTCTCTGATATTTAAAATGTCTACTTGAACAAAATATGTATGTACTCTACATGACACAACTTAATTACAATTTGACTAAAAGTTTTTGCACCTTCCCCTGTGACGGTTACGCGAAGGAAAACGGAAGAGCGCGCAAGCTGCGTCCGCTGCGTCTGCGCACGCCGGATAGCGATGGTAGTTGTTGCATGCAACTGAGGACATGGTACCTAGTGTAGAGTGTAAACTACACTGTAGTTTGTAGTTCATTGCTAGTTGGTTAAAAAGCTCTGATTTATAAATTTTTATTATAATTTAAGTAGAAAAGATTACTGAAGAAAAAAATCTGCTAAGAATCTGAAAGATACTGTTAGTTCTAGAAGGTCCTACGGAAAAGTCCTACTTTTGGCTCACTTCTAGTCTAAAAATTAGGATATTGCGAAGTGGTAACACTCCAATCCAATGTTTAGGTTAGCTACGTTGTAGGTTATAAAATGTCTGGCTTAGTTTAGGCTACAGCCAGAACTCTATATTGTAGGAGAATGAAAGAAAAATATATTAATTTTATTATTATCAACTGTACCTAACAGTAGTAAGTAACAGCAGTAACTTCTGTAAAAATGGTAAGATTTGGAAGCAATGCACAACTAACTCATCAGCGTTACACCGCTTGCAGTTTTCGCGTCTCCTTCTTCAAACATTACGCAGTGTGAGTCACTTCTGTTACGCGATGGTGGTCACTTTAATTGCCCACTTCACTGCCAAGTGTGAATCGTGGTTTCCGTCAACGTAAACGTAAACGGTACTTTCAGGTTTTCGGCTCATATGCTTGTTTGTTTGTTAGCGTCAGCCAATTACTGTTAATGAGACAAGTTAAAGTAAAAAAAAACTATAAGCATCTATAAGCAAGTTAGGAGAAGCTTTAGGCTGTTCTGTAAAATCCGGGATTTTTTGTTAACCATTTCAAAGGTGCTTAAAAGATGCTAAAATATATAAATAACGGTTTTAACACCTCTACAGAAAGAACGAAGCCTATAACCAACACCTACTGTAGGTGTTGCTATAACCCGAGCTTATTTTCCTCTTACAAACAACGCCAGAAAAAAAAAACATCATTTAAGGGGCTTGACCTGAAATATCAAATATTGATTCGGCGAAACGAACATCTTGCCAGTTCGGAGTTTTGAGCGACACAACGGGTTGTCCGAAGAAAGTATGACCCTAAAGCGCTATCACATCAGTCTCATTGGAAACGAGACCTTACTTTCTACCTCATGAAGTCTGTTTTTGAATGCAGCGTCGTATAACTACTATGTTGATGCTGTAGTATACTGGTTTTGGGCCGGTATTGTACGAGGTTACTCCGTGACCTGGCGGAGTAAAAAGACGTTTGGATTGTGTCCTACCAATTTTCATTCAGTCAAGCATCCCATACAGGGTATAGGTACTTCACTTGATAGAAAACCAGCATCGTAGCCAATGAACGCCTAAAACAGAGCTTTGTAACGCTTTTACGGCTTTAAAGATCTCTATCTATAACATGGTCATTTGTTGATTCAAATAATTAGAAGAGGCGTAAAATTCGTTGGAAAAGCTTTACAATATAAGCGTAATCAGAAGGGATGGAAAGCGCTTTTGACACCGGGCTATACACGACACCTTTGAAACTAGACTAGCATTTACGTTGTATGAGTTTGTTTTCTATGCATCTAGTTTGTTCTCGTTGTTTGTTTCGCAATGTCCAGTAAAGGTGTCGGTTTCGCCTTCAGTCCGATTGGAGCGTTAACTTTGAGGAGCTAGTTAGAAATTGTTTATGGCGGCGAAGGTGTTACCGTAATGGCTTGGAAGATTGCTTGACGTGATGTGATGGTGTGATTGCTCTGAGTTTATGGTGTTATTATATTTGTGATTCCCATGGTCGAGATGAAATTTGTAGGTGGCTGTTTAGGTAATGACTCTACCTGTATGGAAATTGGTAATTTACTGATTAAAAATTCAATATATCCCATTTTGGATCTTCATCATAGATGTACGTAATTTCAAGAACAACCTTCGTTCGGCGAGCCGTGCCGCTGCTCTAACCAACTGAGCTACCGTGCTTTCAAATACTCTGGCGAAATCCGTGGATCCATTCAAACGTCTAACGAAGGCGAACATTTTCTTTAAAACATATTCTAATAGTCCCATTTGTTTGTCCTCAGGAACTATTTGCCCAGCTGCAATGGTCTGCCGAACGCGCCCCAGCTGCCGACAGCCTCAGACGAGCTCTCGGAGGACCAGGCGCTCAGTTCCGCCTGGGCTGCATGGCTGATGCCAGCGAGTGTTTCGAACATCTGCTTCTAAGGTAGTTTGACAATAGAACTGTGGTTATTGCCAAAGAAGATCAAAATATCCATCATTTGGTCGCTCGTATACAGTTTTTAATTCAAAATGAGTAAGACCTTTAAAATTACTAGTTTTTTTACCTGCCAGACCGGTCAATTATAATGTCATTGAGATATAACTCTGCATTAATTAGCTCATCTACGATTTTAGCAGCTCAAGACTAATTCAAACAGTTTACTCCAAATTAAATTTCCTTTAAAATGCCTTCCCAAGAAGACTTCCCTTCTCGCAAACACATTCACAACTCTGTGTCTTCTGCCTTCCAGGGTGCACGCTCACGTCGCATCGGGGTCCGGAGACAGAAGGGAGGATGACGCGTGCCGAGCCCCTCATTGCGTCCCTCATCGCAAGTTCGCCATGATGCTAGTGGAGCAGTCCGTCTGTGGTGCTTGCCAGGCCACGTCGGAGCCGCTGCCGTTCACTCAGGTAAGAAAGTCTTTGAAGCACCTATGCTGAAACTTTAGTGGAGAGTCAGCACGTCATTCTTTTTTATTCGTTCATAACACAGACCAAGTAGGTACTTAATAAAATGTTCACTAGTTATTTGTTTCCTCTCATCTTATTTAGAAATTGTATTTCCAAGTTTTGCATGGAAAATTGGTGAAGACTATGTAAAGATCTTTTGTAATTTGTTACTGACGTTATATAATTCTTCGTTCCAGATGGTACACTACGTGTCTGCAACCGCACTGACTGCTCAAGCTGCACTTGGCGAACATGGTGACAGTTTCGGCCTTCTCCTGAGAAAAGCTGGAGGAATGGGTGACATCAGAGATTGTCCGGTGAGTATCAGTCCGCAGGCATATCTAGACAAGACAAACAATTTTGAATTTCTTACAACATAATTCTTATTTTTCTGTCGTATGGGCGGTAAAGTTAATCAAAGTTATTGCTCTTTACAGAATGCATGCGGAGCTAAAATTCAGATTTGCAGAACTCTGATGAACCGGCCTGAAGTAGTCTCCATCGGCATGGTGTGGGACTCAGAGCGTCCCCCGGCAGAACATGTGGCTGCTGTGTACGCCGCCTTAGGAACCGAGCTGCGCCCCACCGACGCCTTCCACGCGTGTGTGGACCGGGCCTGGGCAGCCAGAGCCACCCACCGCCTTGTGGGACTAGTTACATACTACGGGAAACACTACTCCACCTTCTTTTTCCATAGCAAGCTCCGGCTATGGATCTACTTCGACGACGCCGATGTCAAAGAGATCGGCCCCGAGTGGTCGCACGTCGTCGATAAGTGCAGACGAGGAAGATTCCAGCCGCTCTTGCTGCTGTATGCAGCGGTCGACGGAACGCCTTGCGACACGCGCCACGCTCCAAAAGATGTAGTGCCATTCCCCGCGCCCGAACCGCGAAGAGCGGTAACCCCTGCACCTGAGAGACCCAACGCCGGTTTCGCGAGACGGGCCGTCACGCCAGGACCTGACAATGAAACCGATTATGTCAGTCGAAAAGCAGTCGAGAACATGTTGGAAGTCCAAGCCAACCGACGCGCCCAGCTAGCCCGCAGCCTCAGCACTGGTTCGACATCCGACAGCGCTGACCGACCGAGGGTACGCAGAGATTCCGGTAACTGGAGCGGTGACCGAAACAGCGCGTCATCCGCTTCATCGTCCACTGTTGAGAGTCCCTACATGTACGCGAGAAGTCGAGGCCCAGGGAGCGTTCCTGGAAGTCCAACACGCAAAGGAGAACTTTCCAGTGGAGGCTCATGTGACGCCGGATACGACTCATACTCACTGTCTTCGACGGACAGCTTGCCACTGCAGCAAGGTTTACGGCACAATCTCCAACTCGCTCAAATCCCTGAGCTAACAACGAGAGGAGACTGCGAAGCGTTGTGCTTAGAGGCCGATCGCCTTCTGGAAAAGTCTCGACACGCCGAAGACGCAGCAGACTACGAAACCGCCTTAGTTCTCTGTGATGCGGCGTCGTCGAAAGCTAGAGCAGCGATGGATGCTCCATACAACAACCCGCATACGATGACGTTCGCTCGTATGAAACACAACACTTGCGTGATGCGAGCGAGAAGTCTTCAGCGAAGAATGGCCGGCATGAACCGAGTCACTGAAGTGCCACAAGCCGCCCCCATAAGAAACACTAAAGGCGGTCTTGAAAGTACTCCTACCACTATTGAGATCTATGCCACGTTGCCCAAAAAGAAGGGATCGTCCAAGAAATCTCCTAAGAACCTCATCGAGGATGATATTGATAATCCTCCCAGAGAACGACCTCCAAGACACAAGTCTCGTGATGAAGACAAGGTGAGAGATAAGCGGTCGAGAAGCGAAGATCGCGGTCGCGCTCGCAAGGAAATATCCGTCGCCACAGAGAAAAAGGAAGAAACTCCAGAAGAAAAGAAGGCCAACAAGAAGCAACACAAGATTCGAAGAAAGTTGCTCATGGGCGGTTTGATCAGACGTAAAAATAGATCGATGCCCGACCTAACTGAAGGTGCCGATGGAAATAACGACAATAAGGCTAAAGAGAAAGTCGTATCCATCGACGACAACGAAGTCGGTCGCAGAAAGAGCGACGACAAATCTCTAAGCGGATATTTATCCGAAGGTCACTTGGAGTACTCCGCAGGCGGCGGTACGAATCCGAACCTAGAGAGGAGTAAGCTAATGCGGAAGAGCTTCCACGGCAGCGCTGGCAAGATGCTGACTGCGGCTAAAGTGCCGCCTCCGCCGCCGCTTAGAACCACTTCCCAGCTTAGCGGCGCTAAGTTCGAGGCCGAAGTGATAGAGCACGGCATCCAGTCGCGCCCGCCGCAGCCGCTACCAAACAACGTCCAGCAATACAACCCGTACAGCCACGACGTCGAAGAAGACGGTGGATTCTCTGAACAGTACGGAGAAGAACCACAATCTCTACCGTTCATACCATACAACGACAAACAAGGCAACCACTACAGACTGGAAGACTCTCCGTCCCAAAACTTCCACACGGTTGTAACAAAAGCGATGATTCACCACGAACAGAGTCCAGTGAAACGGGACACGATGCCGATGATTCCGCCTTCGCACAACAACATCCAGAATCTCAGCGAGGCATTCGACAATGGTGTAGATGTGGTCGACTGCGCCCTTCCGATGAGAAGGTCTCCTCAAATGTTTGATCTGCCACCGTACCCCAGTCCCATGACCTCTGTGAATCACTCGAGACAACCGAGCGAAGAGTTCCCGCCGCCGCCCCCTCCGATTGACCTGACGCCTCTTCAGGAAGAACTTAACAAAATCCAGTCCATCCATCCTGGTCACTGCGACCAACAGTCGCAAAATCACAACTCTGAATCAACACCACCTAAAGGATCCTTGCTAGCGCAGTTGCAAGAGAAGAGAAATCAGATTTTGAGAAACGAAGAGAGTTTATCGAAACTCCACCAATTGGAGACTATCGGAACATCTGGAGACACATGGCTGAAAGAACTGCAAGCCAAACAAGCAGCTCTGAAGCTTAAGAGATCAGGATCTCTCGAGAACCAACTGTCCAGTCCGTCTGACAACAGCAATGTCAGAAACATAGCATCAAGATTCGAGACGAACGCACAAAATGTTTCAGAAGAAAGATCTCATATAGGTTTCGTAGGAATGAGTGCTAATAGAGATGTTATTAACACGCAAGGGACTTACAACAGAAGAGCATCGTCGTCTTCAATAGACTCTAAGCAGATTGAGGATAATTACAATGACCAAAAGATGGACAACAACACATCATATGGCGATCGCTCGAAACCTAAGAAGAAGTCAGTTTCCTTCTGCGATCAGGTGATCTTGGTAGCCACGGCTGAAGACCAAGAAGACGACAGTTACATTCCCAATCCAATACTAGAGAGAGTGTTGAAGTCTGCCATGAACAAGCCTGAGCTCACCACAATGCCACTGCAGAATGAGAAACCGTCATTACAGAGGAACGATTCCTTCGACAGTCAATCCTCAAGGTCAACGATATCGTCCCTCTCTCAGAACTCCTTCGTACCAACAGAGAACGCACACGCTGATTACGTCAGAGTACAAAACAACTACCCGTCCTACCAAGTAGCCCAAACGAGACCGCAGCAACAGTTCAATGCCCAGAAGAGCACTGGAGTATATGGAACAAATACCCCACCGCACGTACAAAACACACCGCCGCAACAGAACGGTGTCAACAATCAGATCTATCAGACGCTACCCACCAGTCAAGCGACGAATCCGATTCCTTACAACTCGCCACCAGCTGCATACACGAATCATACGAGCACAAGCCCACCGAACTACAGCCAAAATCCGGCGAATAGAATGACGCCAACGCACAACCCAGCCTTCGTAAAGCACACTCCATTGGCGAGGCCAGTTCCTAACACGTATCCGCACCCACCGAGCCAGCTGCACCCAAACAACGCTTACTACCACCGACTACCGCAGAACCAGAACCAAACGCAACCACCAGCAAACTACAACGCCAATCGCCATCTCCAGCAATCTTCGCCGTACCAAAGCGTCCCCGCCAACTCGCCAGCATTCCAAAACTACCACAGCCCACCGACGAGCTACCCGAACGCAGAATATTCTAGTCGCTACCCGCAAGTAAGTACAAATACCAACCACTACACACAATCGCCGTACCAAAGGGTACCGCCGCCACATGGCGAGATACCTCCGGAAAACTACAATGCGTACCAGAAAGTGCCCAATAACTACTATCTGGACAATAACTCGAACCAACGGCCTGAGAACAGGCATTACGCGAACCAACAGCGACCGGTTTACAATCAAAATATGGAGTCGGAACCGCTAAACCAATACCAATATCAGCAAAATGGGTACAACCCTTATCAACATTTACCACCGCCAAAACAAGTTCAAAAGAAATCGGTTTCATTTGAACCTGGTACTAAAGGCGGTACGGAATCTCCCGTACCTCCTCAAATTAACGGAACCTATGATGCTCAGGTCGCGCAAAAAGCACCTTGTAATCTATGTAGAAAGAAACCAGTCAATCCTCCGAGTATGTACTGCCCTGACTGCGATTTCTACATGTCCCGGTTCAAACCGCGCGCGTAACAAATGTATAAAAAATCAAAATGTACTTAATAAATTAAGCCTGTAAATTATATAAAAGCTAATAAAATAAGAATGTGACTGATCTCACTTGAGAGTATAAAAACCTTAATTTGTAATCTAGAACTTTACTCATATAAACTACTTAAATGTAAAAATTATGAATATTTTTGTTACTATATAAAATTTAAATCCATCGACGATTAAATAAAACATTTTTGAAATAATTATTTTGTTTGTTTTCATCTGTTTCTTCCTTCCTTCTCCTGACACCCTAACAGAAACCTAGTAGACACACCTTCAAAGAAGCCAAATTATAAAACCTGAAACACACAAAAACAATGAATTTGTAACCATGATTTGTAATAAACATCTTGGCAATGAGTGGAAAAGAAATAAGAGTGAATTTACACCACACTCAATGCTCAAGAAGGTTGCCGGTAACTGCTGTGCAGGCAGATTGATTATTGTGTGTGAAAAATTAGGTGATGCCAGTTGAAATAATTTTAATTCCGTTTCAAAAGTTTTGTGTCGCAGTTTCAGAAGCTTCGATGCTTCTGGATGTGGTAGAGATAGAGACCAGAGACCGAGACCGACCGTCCGTGCCTAGTAGACACAGAGAAGAGTAATAATACTAGTAGAGGTCTCTGTTGCCTCTGTACTGAGAAAGAAGTTCAGTTCATAATTTTTTTCAGCGCCATCTATGAGAAACCATATGCAACAGACGCAAGCTTTGGTACGCTAGATGTAGTAGTAGGTAGAGTCCAACGTACTAGAGTTGCCAAAGTATTTCTAAGTATTTTGAACAGATGGCAGCACAGTATGTTTAGTATTTTTTTTTAAAGAATGTTGCCATTTCAATATTTTTCCAAAAACAACAAAATAGTAGAAAATTCACGATTGATGGCGCCCATAGTATCACACTGCCACCGTCAGTGGTATCATAGCACCATGATGTAGGGCTGCGAAAATACATCGTAATAGTTCCAGAAAATGATAATGTTCGTTGCTGAGTAACTTGGACGGAAAGTTGGAATGCTGCATGCCTGATATTTATTTCGATCCTCACACTGCCACGCTGTACCACGCAACGTATTTGAAGCGGAGAGACGAACGAAATTCTCGGTATCCCTTTGTATGTTTTTCTCTTCTATTTAAATATCGAACTGGCCAGGATTGTTTGTGTGCATGGAATAAGGCGGCAAAAAAAAAAGAAACATGGGAAATGAATAAAAATTTTTATCTGTGGTTTCTATAACCTCAAAATTAGAGTTCGTCGATTTATTACTCAATATTTTAATAAGAAACATCAAATATTTAAACAATCAGTATGATGAACAAAATGTGAATGGAGATATTTTGTCATGGATGAAGTCATTCATAGTGAATTGGTTTTGCTTACTGGTTCAAGTTCAACCTATTCTATTTTCATGCTTTAATTTTTTAATCTTTCCTTTCATTCGATATGTAAAGCATAGTTCTTACTTCGGGCTCGGATGTACCTAAAGGTGCTAATAGACGCACCGGACCGGACGACCATAGACAACACCGGACAAGCAGTTAGCCTTGCCCGGCCCCTTTGCCAAAAATAACATAAGTTGGCTCGAAAAGTAACATTTTGACCACAAAAACTTAATTTGTAACTGTACTGGTGGTAAATAAAGATTTATTTTTTGTGTACATTTGTTTATCTCCCTTTTGGTCTCCGATTTATTATTATTATTTATGTGTTTCACCATTATCTCGGGACTATGGAGTCTCGACATAAGAGGGTTAAAAATAACGTAAAATGTTACTTTTATAACATTGTAGCAACACTGTCCCGTCAATAATAATAATAATGTGCGGTGCGGTGCGGTCGTCTGATAACACCTTAAGCATCAATTGCATAGGTTGTAGCCGTAGGTAGTCGTCGGGAAATTAGCTAATATAAGTGCATACCTGTCACTTTCTATCATATGAGAACAGAACGGGTTGGCAATAATTTTAGTTGAGATTTAGTTAAGAAGTCGGGATGGTTACGAATCGGGCCCATTATCTTTGCTCCTTGGTTGGAGTGAGTGCTATAATTTGAAGATTTTAGCAACTCTTTATACTTCTTATTCTTATTATAACGTGAAATCTGTGAAAAAGAAATTGGTTCAGAAATTCACAATCACAACAATACGAGATATTTTTTCTGATTGGTAGGAAACAGCATCATACGCTGGTATTACTTGTCAAAATCCTACTAATAAACTTCAAGTTGGTTGGCTGGCTGGCTGGCAGCAGTGATGTTATACGTACCATAATTATGGTACATGTACCATAATTGGCTACTTTCCAACTATTCAAATCAGCAACTTTTTATGAAATGTCAAAAACGCTTTTTTGTATGAAAATAGTAACTTATGACGTCACATTTTAGTAAATATTGGCTTATCAAATCAATAACTTATATACTTTTAATTCGATTGTTAAAATCTAAATGTGCATTTTTTTTTAATGATGAATGAAATCCACAATATTTTCAGCCATTAGTTTTAAGTATAAACGTTTTGAATTTTTTAAGCTACCCAGTCAAGTACCCAATTCAGGTCCTCGTACCCTGTACCCTAAAACTTCATTATGGTACGCAAAAGTACCATAATTTTGCATTTACCATTAATTAATTACCATACAAATGTTAAGAGGGAGGTTGTAAAATTGTCAGTAAATATGTCGGATTATGGAGAAATAATTATTTTAATAATTAGGTTAATGCTATAATAAGATTTTGATAATACCTTTTTATATAATTATTGGCTGAATAGTGTAATTACCTGTGCCTGAGGTGAATTTAAAAAGTAAAGTGACAGTTAAAAAAATGTCACTTCTTGCTGGATCGTGAAAATAAAAAGATGAGTATTTTTCTGTTATTTTATGAGAAATTATAGATTTTAGCCAATAGAGTGTGTCATAGAATTGTTGGATTGAAGATTATGCCCATTATTGTTAAATTACAACTAACTGTGAAAATGTCTAGATTAATTAGTCATTTAGAATAAACGTATTTTAATGTGGAAATGGACACTTTTATTTACACTTTAGTTAGTTATCCTGAGTTATTAACCTAGTATTCTAACACAAACATTAGTTTGGCCACACAACTTGTCGTGAAATGGAACAGATATTACGTTTTGTTCTTGTTTTTGATGCATACATGTTTTTTATGTCAAAATTACGTCCATTTCATTTTCTTTTACCTATTTTACTGAAAATCAAACCGTACCATAATTTTTGCTGCGGTACCATAATTTTGACAGACCTGTGTCATAATTTCTGAGTTGGCTTATAACATCCCTGGCTGGCAGTTGTCAGAGCAGTTGTTTAATGGCGACCACTAGTGACGGGTCGTCTGCTCGCGAGTATTTATTTAGAGTTTAGTGTATTGTACTGTAATTAAAAATGACGGGAATCTTGCCCTCATACCAGCGGTTCGTCAACGGCGTGCCCGTGCCGTCCATATCCCGCCGCGCGTTCCGGCTCCGAGAGAAATATTTGATTATTTCTGTATTATTGACATTCGCAATCGTGTGGTTGGGAGCTCTGTTTTACTTGCCAGAGTTTAAAAGTTCGTCTAGTGTGAACGACAGTGTGTACAATGTGTACAAGCGGATCCAAAAGGCGGGTCCTGAGCTGCTGATGCCGCCGCCGCTGGCTCATAATGACGTGGGCGAATATCCAGTGGCCGGAGCGATCCGTCACGGCGAAGACGGAGATGACCCTCACGTTATTGAGGATAGGAACCGCTTACGAGCGAAGATCGAGGAGGATATGGGCATGAAAGTGCTTGAAAGGCCTCAATTCGACGTCGCTCCATCTGTATCATCCTCAAAAGGCCCTAGTAAGGGTCCTGTAGATGCCATTGATGAGCCAGTGGCCGGGAAAGACATGAAGGCTGTGTCTCCAGCGGGCATCAAGGGTGCGGAGAACAAGTACATCCCGGTGGCGCTGGGGCCCGGAGCTGACCCGGACATCAAGAGCAAGTTGGAGACTGTTAAAGAGGTCAGTAACTAAATTAGTTGAGTGGTATAATATGTTAATGTACTTATTATTAAAAACTTACCTTTAGATTTAAGATAGCAATTAAGTTAAAATTGTTTCTTTACTTACCTACTTACTTATGCATGCATTGTTAATTGTAATTTTTTGTGTGACAAATAAATGGTTTATGTGAATGTAGAGTTTGTCATATAGGCAACCAAAAGTGTGTCCTCGGTAGAACTTTGTTCAAGCAAAATTTAGTCATAAGTGGTAACTCACAGCTGTGGATTCAGTATCAAACAAATCCATTCTTGATAATCTTAACCCATAACAGTTTTACTGAGTGCTGCACATCAATTATCTAAATGCATGTTATACAGAAGTTTCTCCTCTGTTTATTTCCAACAGTGGATCTCTTTGCAGATCACAGTCAATCAATCTAAATCACATAACAAACTTATAAATAAATCTATCCAAAAAATATAGTAATCAAAACTCCCAGCTTTGAATTTTTTCAACAAAAAAATAATTTGGTGCAACAGAAATTCTTAAGGACGGAAGCAATCTAAATCTAGCTAAATACAGTCCGGCATTTGACTTTGTTATGATAGTTAATAGTTGAATTTCCAATAAATCTATAT
>JARACY010005489.1:0-21579 GCA_029255725.1 Scrobipalpa atriplicella | reverse complement strand
CTACACAGGGAATTTATCATAAACATTGAGTTGATTTTTTATCAATTGTATCACTGGACATTTTTACGCCAATAATTTAATACGCACATTTGTTATTACATGTTCACTGCGTGATACACAGCTGATTTGCTGACTGATCTGACATTGACAGTTAAACATTTTGTATTGCTACATCACAAAAACATTTTAGTGTTACCAATTGCCAATTTGAATTACCCATTTCTCAAAAGTGCTCACACATGATTTTGCATAAACAAAAAAGTTTTTATTTTATTTTGTCAAAATGAGAATTTATTTAATCACAAACTAATGAAGTTAAATTCTCTTTGATAGTAAAGACAAAAAATAAAAATAAAAATAAAAAACAATCACAAAAAAAAACTAAAAACATCAAAATGATTAATTTAACTTCCCTTGTTGAAGAAATTCTTCTGCAACTAAAATTTTCGGCTGCTAAAATATTATTAAATTATGTAGGGTGTCAACTTGCTAAATTCGTAATAATAAATCTAAAAAATACAAACATTCTAGTGTAACGTAAGTATAGGTCACATTTGACAGATTTTGTAGATAAATTAAGCATTTGTCTAAATGTCGCTAATGGATTTTTCAGAAATTTGACTAACGAAACAAGGTTCCACTTGGATCTATGATCTAGGAACCTTCAAAATGGATTTCAGCACAACACAACATAAAGACTTCCAATGGCCGTTCCCAAAACCTATCGTCGGGAGGTAAATCTCCTTCTCATTAACACTTAGCAAATATTTCAAAGAGGTTTATGCATCAACTTACAGGCGTTATTTAACACGTTTCAACATATTTTGATCTAGCCTAGAAGCAGTAACAGCAAAGTCTAGTCCTTTCTATCTCCTTCCTTCCTCATTCTTCTTCTTATGGAGTTTTCTTTTGAGTCGAACGACCCGATGACAAGATAAGCCTTGTGTCTGTTTTTGCACCGCCATAATATGTTTTGTAGAACTCTGACATGGACGTGGTTCGTGCAACGACCACAGCAACCGGGGTCCGAAGCACGGAATGCATTGTCCAAACAAACTGGGGGAAAATTCACAAATTGAAATCAATTTTGTGTTCCCCCACGTGTGAATTGAACACACGATCTCCGGAGCCCATTGCTCAGACCACGGAGACAGGCGTCCTTAAATTAATTTATATGCTTTCAGGCCATGCGAGCCTCCAAGCCCGAATCAAATACCGCCCCCCCGGCCCCCTCCCGTCGCCCCCTACTGCCACTGCGATGCTCACACTTACTCCCCACGAGTGGAACAATACAAACAGCTTCTGGAGAAGGAACGGAAGCTATGCGAAGACTACGAGAACTTGAGGAAGACGGTATGGAAACATACAGGGTGCAAGGGTCAGATTCCCGCGAACTGATCTTGCTAAGTCTGAACAACTTTCACAAATAAATTCTTGCAGGAACGGTTTTTTTTTTATCGAGATGGTCATTATGTATGGGTAGGTACGTCACCTTAACTTATGGAATTCCTATATATAAGAAAGTTTCGTTGACTGGAGCAACCCTTACGGCCATATCCATCCATATATCCTGCACTGCTTAGTGTGCCTACCACTCCATCGTCGTCGACTCTACATAAAATAAAGTAATTATCCAAATTATTCTTGTCTTGTACATACCTAAATGTTCATAGATGGTGGACGTGACTAACGATATTTTGGACCATCCCTGCGACGATTCGGACACTAAAATGCTCACCATGTATCAGGCCACTTACAAAAAAAGATGTAAGTATTTTCGCTTGTTTAAAAAAAAAGATAGGTACATACATAAACTGTAGCCATTACGGGGTCAAATGTGGAACCAGCTTAGGAACGTTCTTGGATCCCGCTTAACAAAATATTTTATCGACGTAGACTTTTGCGGTGCGGTGCAATCAAGGGTGCAACCCAGTAATTGTGTTGTGGTCCCTTCCTTATACCCGCTTTCCACACACAGCGTTCCCGCTAACGCACTACAGAGCCATAGTAGCGGCTTCGCAGTCAACTGCCCCGATCCCTATGAAAGCCAACAGGCTTGGCTTCTGTTCTGCTACAGGGATCCCACTTTCCAACTTTAGCCTTTCGTAAAAGACTGATAGCGACGTAGACTTATGCGGTGCGTTGCAACGCAGTAATTGTGTTGTGGTCTCTTCCTTACACCTGTTTTCTACACACAGCGTTCTCGCTAACGCACTACAGAGCCATAGTAGCGGCTTCGCAGTCAACTGCCCCGATCCCTATGAAAGCCAACAGGCTTGGCTTCTGTTCTGCTACAGGGATCCCATCCCACTTAGGAACTTAAGCCTTTAGCAATAGACTGATAGCGACGTAGACTTTTGCGGTGCGGTGCAACCCAGTAATTGTGTTGTGGTTCCTTCCTTATACCCGTTTTCCACACACAGCGTTCCCCCCGCTAACGCACTACAGAGCCATAGTAGCGGCTTCGCAGTCAACTGCCCCGATCCCTATGAAAGCCAACAGGCTTGGCTTCTGTTCTGCTACAGGGATCCCACTTAGGAACTTAAGCCTTTAGCAATAGACTGATAGCGACGTAGACTTTTGCGGTGCGTTGCAACGCAGTAATTGTGTTGTGGTCTTTTCTTTATACCCGTTTCTACACACAGCGTTCCCGCTAACGGACTACAGAGCCATAGTAGCGGCTTCGCAGTCATCTGCCCCGATCCCTATGGCAGCCAACAGGCTTGGCATTCTGCTCTGCTACAAGGATCCCACTAGCTTCACGGAGAAGGCGCCCACAGTTCGTCCAACGATTAACCCTCCAGGTATGATATATGGTGAAATACGGGGTGTAAGGGACAGCTTCTTTTCCTGAAAACTGATTAAGGTTGCTCAGTCAACTAAACTGAAAAAAATCTGATCAAGGCCTCAATTGTCTGATCGAGGTGATGATTTTGTATGGGGATGTCAAAAGTGTTCATTTCCTGAAAGAATTTCGTCGTGAAAGTTGTCCAGTTTCGTTGATTGAGCAATCCATATCAGTTTACGGGAAGCTGTCCTTTACACCCGCGATGGTGCCCCGATATAATTCTCTCGGGTGTCAGTGGACTTTCTGCCTGCACGATGCACATGATTTTCTTTCCAATTAAGAGTACCTATTTGTCAGGATATATTTTCGAATATGACATGAAATGTTTCCCATCCCAGGAACAATCCATACTGGCGTGTCACCGAAGTCATTACAGATGTACTTCTCCGACTTCCCCGGAAGAACAGAATACCAAGATACGTACAGTGCATCAGCCAAAGCGTGCTGGGCGTCCATGCAGCGGTACAAGGAACCCATGCCTTCTACGAGAAGAAGAGCTGATGACAACTGCCTTTAAGTTGCTAGTTTGGCACTGCGTTAACAAGTGCTACGTGGATTTTGTGGCAAACTGAATTTTACGGGGTTTTAAATGGTTTTGTGTATAAATAAATATGTTTGTGAGGGAGTGTCGAGGGTGTCCCGTCAGTCGGATTTAAACACAACAGTTTGAAAGATGGACGCCATTGGAAGCGTAAAAGAATGAATTTGTAGCTTGTAGTCAAGAAAAAAAGAGAATAATATAAAAATAAAAGAGGGAAGGTAATGTTTTTGGTTTTAATCTTTAAGAAGTGTAAAATCAAGTTCCTGTTCACTCCTTTCACTTAAAACTAATTAATTAAGAATAAATAGTAATAATTTAAGTCAAAACTTAATGTAGTAAAGTAAACAAACAGTTATTAACACTCATTTACAAACATTCAAACTGCAACAAAATACACCTACAATTTCAACTGACGCACAATACAATACTCCTCTAACCACATGTCCAACCACAGGTCACACACATTCAAGTCAAGTCTAGTATTTTCTTCGAGTAAAATCGCTTTATATCATATAAAATATTTTTCATAACATAACAATAAACTAGCCGGTTTTCATAAATATTTCAGGCAAGTAGGTATGCGGGACCATCTCTTCCAAAACACGGAAAACCTTCCGAGAACGGTTTAATATGACTTCTCGATGAAATAGTTTTTTCCTTTTTGTAAACTTCATCATTGAACTAGTGATCTGAAACAAAGAGACATAATTAAGCTCTCGTAGTCGTAGTTTAGCACTGATGCTAGGATACAATACTTCTGAAAGTATTCTATCCTAAGCTGGACTCTTCTATGATAAATTTCAATCATTCATAAATCTCATCCATGCTGGACCGGGAGCGATAAAAAAACAGAATGTACTTTCCAGCTACTGTCCAAATCATTCATGTGTGTATGACCTAGTTGGGATGGTGAATTAAGCCCTTGACATAAAAATACTATTGATAGGTCCTGATAAAAGATTAATAGAAATGATCCACACGGTAGACGAGATCTTGCAAACCTGACCTGACGTGATACTTTATCTTTACAAGTTTATCAGTATAAGAAAGTAAATCAAGTGGACCACGGGAAGATAAATTTTGCCCGTGGTACACCCAGGTGAACATAGGTGGGCCACGAAAAAAAAAATCCGTGGGGACTAAGCACGTGGACCACGGGCAACGAGGGAATTTTCTTGACATAAAAAGTCTAAATTATCTGTGACATGTCTGTGACTAAACCGGTCAAACAAAGTAGGCATGGACTACCGTAGGTATTTTATTAACATTGAAGAAAACATGCCTAAGGTACAGTCATTGAACTAGGTACTGGCACTGAAATTTCTCACTAGTTCCATCATTGAACTGTACGGTACAGAATAGAGGTAAAGGTATCAAAAGTATTTAGAATCGATAAATAAAAAAACTTACCTGATAACAACAGCAGCTATTCCTGACAACAGGGGCACCATCAGTTGTGAGTAAGACCCGAAGTACACAGCCACTAGTGGCACCACCAGCTGCACCAGGCTCTGCAGACTCTGTTCAGAAAGCTCCATCTTGGAGAAGATCTCGTATATTTGCTGGCTGGCTTCGGAGATCAGCTTGCCGATTTCTATCTGCGGCGTGGCAACGGGAAACGACGGATCGTCTTTGAGGTTCACCACGGTAATATCGTTATCCACATCATTGTATGTGCGGTTTTGTGTGTAGTAGGTCAGGGTTTGTTCTGGGTAGCCATAGCCAGCCTGTCTGACTGATGCACCGTAAGCGATCGCGACGCAGAGAAGGAGAGTCAAATTCTGTAAGAAAAAAAATATCAATGAATAAGTAGTTATTTATAAATGGCTACAAAGACTGCGTGTGGCAATACTAGTGCTTTTTGTTTCCACGCCAAGACTCTTAAAAAAAAAAAAAGTCTTGGTTAGCTGACTGACAGAATAAAGCTAAGAGCAAGACCACCATAAAAAAAAAAAAAATTATACAGGGTGTAAAAAAGTGCTGCGTTCCTTTAAACCACTTGTTCTACTGATGATAACATTCAAACAATTTTCCCAAAGCACAAAAATTTTAGCTCGTAATAAAATTTTGCCTTGTCCATACAAAATTGCAGATGAGGAGAGCATCTTTGTATGGAAAAGGCAATTTTTTTATCGAGCTAAAATTTTGTGCTTCCGGGAAGTTGTTTGGTTTTTTACACCCTGTATACAGGGTGTCAGGCAGGGACAGCTTATCGCAAACTGATAGGAGTTGCTCAGTTCAGTGAACTTCAGTCATTTTTCGCGAAAAAATCTTTCATGAATGAAACCAAAAATTGGGCTTTCCCATTCAAATAGTCCGGTCGAGTTAGTCATTTTGTATGGGGAGGAAAAATCATTTTTTTAATTCATGAAAGAATTTCTTCGTGAAAGTTTTCGTAGGCTGAGCAAACCCCTATCAGTTTGCGGATACTATCCACCCCTTTAGACTCTAAATACAATAAAATATTCATAATAAAACTTACCTGGATTGAAATCATTGTTGCTTTTTTGAAGTCTGCAATATTTTCTATTGGAATACAGGAGTGATGTGATGGTCTGATTAAAACATTGTACCTTTATATTCCAAATGTAAAGTGTAAGAATCATTAGTTAGTGGATTAACTTACTTAGCAAATGAATATTGCGAAGTTTTAGTCATAGCATGATCAAATGATTATTCGTGATGATCATAAATGTGTATTAGTCAAAGTCCTAATGAAAGTATTCGATAGACGATTATTTAATAGCATGGTATTTGTAATTCCCACAAACAGTAATATTTTGTAGACTATTTTTAAAAAGCATAAAACGGCCAATAGTGTCTATTCGGTCGTCGACACAACTTATGAAGGTTTAGCTGGTTTAGTCATGGCCGTCGCTTCCTAAAATTTGACTAAAAAGAGGTCTCTTTTTCCTTTCTGTCTACAGAAATACAATGATACCTACACGACCAAATCGGCACTTTTATTGGGCCTTGATGATTGATGCTTTGCCTACCCCGTAGGGGCTTTGGCGTGATATTATTTACGTGTGTACCTATATGTGGTAATGTCATTGTTCTCATATTTCGTTTTACTCTTTTGTTTTAATAGTTCTCATCGATATCAACGAATAGAGATGCAATCATTGTTATTTTTTCTATTGTTATTGTTCTTTATTGTTGTAGTGAGTACCTACGAGTAGGTAGACTTGGTAGGAAGGTACGTTGAGTTTAGTGATTCCGAGTTGTGAACTCAGATATTAATTTTAATGTTAAGAAATATAAAACAAGAAATCTACCGGTTTTCAAGGCATTTTCTATTATTCTCAGTTATTCTTCTGAGGGTTTTCCAAAGAAGTAAAAATAAAGCTTTTCGGAAGTCCAATAGATCAATTCTTCCATGCTGGACTGGGAGTGATAGAAAAACATAGAATGTGCCAGCTGCATCTCCTCCCGGGCATGCTGTAAAAATCAGCTAAGGGAATCGAGGGTTTCAGTGTTTTGCAATTTAGGCGATGGGCTGACAACCCGTCACTATAGCAATATACATAATCATCATCTGTATTAGCCCTCGAAACTTGTCAGACATGGCGGAATAACCTATGTTTAGGTCGTTTTTGCTCTGCCTACCCCATTAGGGATAAAGGCGTGATTTTATGTATGTATGTAATAGATCAATTTTTAAACGTCGATAGGTCACACATGTACAACTGCATAATATTCAACTGCCATACAAGGACGTTCACAGGCGCCCTACATACAACAAATAGGCGCCTATAAGCTGTTATCTGTGCCCTAGAGCAATCTCAATACTCTATACTCAATTATTTGCTTTCTTGTTGTACATACAAATAAGTCTTAGGTATAAAGCAGCGATTACATACCCGGCCGATCGGGAACGATTTGATATACATTGCTGCTTAGCTTCAGTAGTTTTTCAAGTAAGACTCGTGCACAAGCAATGTAATATCAAATCGGGCCCGATCGGCAGGGTAATGTAATCGCTGCTTAACATTTTAGATCAACAAAAACCCTGTAAGGGCACTGTAAAAATGAACGTAACACTATTCTATATTACCCTATGGAGACTAGGTTAGGTACTTATAAAATAACAATGAGATCAAGTATACTACATTAAATATCTCATAATTTACCTACTACTAATTTAAATTACCTACTACTTTAATTAAGGTTTTTTAAGGTATATAGTAATAAAATCTTACAATTCAAAAAATAAAAAAATCTTACAATTCAACAAAACAAATAATTTGTTATTTAAACAGTTTGTTATTTTAACTCTGCATTCTGGCCAGCCTCCTGCCGTCGTCCATACGTCGAAATAGTATTTAAGTCTTTTTAATATAATATGTATGTTAGTCTTTAAGGTATATATTCTATGGGCCTCTGTTTACATTAATTAACACCTACTAATGTAAATATTGCCTGAAATAAAATGATTTATTATTATAATATAAAAAAACTCATCTAATTTATAAAAACATTTTTTTATTAAATAATTTCTGGGCGTATTATTGAAGGCACCATTACTCGTGAGTTCCACTTATCTTAAGACTTCTGGATAAGTTCACTCCATCATCGTCGACTCTGCATACTCTAGCCTTTGTGTAGACTATAGCAAAACTTAAATATTTACCCAAACTCTGACTAGCAAGGAATTGTGCTTGAGGCTCTAGAAGGCCTGAAAGGGTATATCAATAAAACACAAATGGTATTTAGTTAGTATTAGTACTTATTTTTATTAATTGTAATATTTATTACCTACCTAAGGCCTAAAATATTTATCACCACATTAGTAATACTAAAAGAATATTCCCAAAACTAATCGAACTAAAGCGATAGCGGGTCACAGGGTTACTTTTTTTATTTTTTTTCATTCCTCCATTATAGGATAGGCAAAGGAACAGAGCCTAATTCAAGATGATGTGAAAAATCACAGGGTTACTTTTGAACGCGGTGGTAAAATCCATAGATAATGGCCCAGATTCGGCGAAAACACGATTCTAACTAAAATAAGACCATACCAAACCTGTCATGACAGAAATGACAGGAATGGACTTATTTTAATTAGGATGTGTGTGTACGATGTATGTTCAAATCGAGGCTAATCAACATACGGTCATGATCATGATCATGAGATCAGCATCTAGTGTGAGAATAGCTTTGATAACTTTCAAAACTTGATTTCCAGTTATTTACTAAATAAACTCAATTCGAGTCCACTTATAAGTACTTCTAAACACCGGTAATTCCGGCCTTTTGTCATATTTGACCGTCAACTTGACCTACCAATTTCAAATAACACTCATTCATCACTACTCAGATTCACCCATTCACCAAATAATTCACAGATTTACATAAGTATCTGTTTCGTGTACTCTCCATCTCCAACATCGACAAAATGTCAACGACAGTGCCGATTCTGTTGTAGACACAACTTGTATTAGTTTGGTCCTGTCACTTTCTAAAATTGAAATAAAATAGAGGGAAATACAACAGCTGGTTTTAATTATATCAAAGTGACGTAACACGCCTAAAATAAGATGGCATGCTAGATGTAGCTTGATGTCGATGTGCTAGGTGTCGTCTTATTTAAACAATACCTACACGTCACTTTGACAGGATTATAATCAACATAAAATGTTGCTGTCTCTTTTTTAATTCGAATATTAGGTAAAACGTTACAGGACCAAACTAAAATAACTTATGTTGTGTCTGCTACAGAATCAGCAGCATTATTATTCTATCTCGATACCTTTCCTTCAGATCTTTTTGATATCGCTCGACATGAACGGCTAAATTGTGGTGATCAAATAGCTGTATTTCCTATAGTCATCTGAGACCTGTCTCTGTTTAGGTAATGACGTGTTTCCTACGGCTCCAATGTTGGTTGTATTCGTTCTCCAGGGCAGGAAGAAGCCTGTGACGTCACTGGACAGCATCACCAGGCATAGAAGGATCACCATCTGGAATAAAGGAAAAGTAGATCAGATTTCACTGGTGTAACATGAACTGAACACCTTGACTAAATCTTCTAAACTTATAAAATCGTTTGTCCTTACTGACTGACTGACTGACTGACTGACTGACTGACTGACTGACTGATTCATCAACGCAGAGCCTAAACTACTAAACCTAGAATGGTGAAACTTGGAGAGCAAGTTCCTTCTATTACGTAACCTCCCACTAAGAAAGGATTTTTGGATTTTCTCCCCCTAAAGGGGTAAAAAGGGGGTTTGTAGTTTGTATGAAAGTCCGTCAATTTTGAAGGTAGGATCTTCAAATTATGTATTTAGACTAATAATTAAAAAACAATGAATACGTGTTTAAGCGTTTTTGTATATTTTACCTTTAAAGGGGTTAAATAGGGGATGAAAGTTTGTATGGAAATGGCCATTGTCCACTTTTAAGAAACATGTCTAGTTAAAAAACCATTTGGAGGAATAAGCCTACTGTTCTATTTTCTGTAATCAAAATTTAAAAAAGTGCAGTAAATAAAAAGACATTTAATTAAAACGTATGACTTTCATATGACCTCTGTGACGTCACCATAGGCTGTATCTCAGGGCTGTCTGTGTTCCTTCGACGTGTACCTAATTTAGAAGAAAAAAAATGTCATGTCATAAGTATCTTGTCAAAATAGAAACATAACCTCATAACCCCATAAATACAATTTTCGTTATTAGATTTTTGTGCTTGGTTAAATTATGGAGTACTATAGAAAATGTTTTGTGCCAACGTGCACAAATGATTCAGAAAATGCTCTTCGTAAAATGTTTGTTCGCATACGAGAAGATTTGCGTGAAAAATGGTGCCGAGAAGTAAAAGCCGATTATTTCAAGGCGTTTATACTATGTACTGTTGTGAAGATCACTTTGATGTAGTAGTTTCCACTATTTTCGATATATTTAGTGTAGCTACGTGTAGAAAGATTGCTTGAAATAGTCATCTGAAAATCGCTAATCGTTTCGTCGCTCAAAGCAAAGAGAAAGATGAGGTTATGTTATTTCCAAATGACATGTCATGTCATGGCTTCACAGATTAGTTAGTAGGTACCTATATTTTTATTTTTCAAGGCACACGTCATGTGGGCTATAATGCCATTGATGACGTCACACACGATATAATTTAAAAAATTATATAAATTAATTTAAGCTGTATATTTAAAAATTATTCAAATAAGCGTCTTAAAATTATTAATAATATCCAAAAAAACGATTTAAACAGTAGGTCATAAAATTTAGACAATGCCCATTCCGTAAATTTTGGAGGTATGATCTTCTAATTTTGTATTTAGGCTAATAATTAAAAAATAATGAACACGTGTTTTCGCGTTTTTGTATTTTCTACCCCTAAGGGGGTTAAATAGGGGATGGAAATTTGTATGGGAATTCTGTTAATTTTGAAGTTTGGGTCTAAGTATTAATTTGTATTTACCACGGGAACTCAATCCCACGGGAAAACTTTTTTAGCTGCGGGTGAAACCGCGGGGCGGAAAGCTAGTAAGTTATATACCTTTCATTTACCGTCTAGTCTAGAGCAAACTGAAAGGGGCGGCGGCAGTACAGATACAAACGGACTTATTATTTGTAAGATATCAGCCTAAATAATATCTTTAAGGAAAGGCCATAAACTGACCATGTTTTAAAATTGTTTGAACTATCGAGGCTATATTATTTATTTTTTAATTGGCATAAAAACAACATCAGATTTTTGTAAAAGATGTTTTGTTTTTACTTCAAGGGGCAAATTTTTTTTTTCAATATTTTTAGAGGCTTGTTAAATGATTATTTAGATTTAATACACATCTAACATACCTGCAAATAAAAAATAAATTAATAAACTACTTCGATTTGGACACAGTTGGCATTTTACTAAGTGAAATAAGGTTTTCGGGGGAGTAATATTAAAATAGCGATAAAAAATATAAATATCACACTTTGCTTAAGGCATGTTTGGCTCAGAATATTCCAAATGGAGTCAGCTATCACCCCTTTCAGGCTTTCGACCTAGCTTCCAAACACCCTGTATATGCCAGCACGCTGCAAAACCGTTATTAAAATAAATTGGGGGATTTTTCGACTATTAAGGCCCGTATTTATAATCAGCTCTCAAGAGTGACAGCGAGTTTGAGTTCGTATCAGAAATGTCATTCCAGTACAAAATCATCTGTCAAATCCGCACTAATATTGCTCTCAATCTTGAGATCGCTTTATAAATACGAGCCTTATTGTCGCCCTTATTCAGAATACGCTCCAGCTCCTGCCTCTCAATGGGGACTAATGACCTGATGATGTGATGAGCTACTTGTTTCTCTTTAGCAAGTAAATCTGGTAAATCATAGTCTTTTCGGAAATGGCTATCAAGTTAGAGGTGATGTGGTTTTGACGATTCTGATTAAGCAAGTACCTAATAGACTTTTATTTTTTACTACCTACGTTCGCGGAAATGGTCGTGAAAGACACACTAGACGTAACAGGAACTGGACCTAATGGTCCGAAAGGATCCTATCTATCTCTATCATGCATGACTTATGCCCGTATTTATAAACAGCTCTCATGAGTGACAGCGAGTTTGAGTTCGTGTCAGAAATGTCATTCCAGTACAAAATTACCTGTCAAATCCGCACTTAATACTGCTCTCAATCTTGAGATCGCTTTATAAATACGAGCCTTAATGGGTGACGATGCAGATCGGTAATTAGGTAGGTATGTATGTTCTTGTTCGTAGAAAGTAAAAATAGGTTTAAAAATACACCTTTATAAAGACCAAGCATCTAGGTAGGTAATTATGATTATGAGTAATTGACTTTCATTTTTAAGGCCCGTATTTATAATCAGCTCTCAAGAGTGACAGCGAGTTTGAGTTTGAATCAGAAATGTCATTTCAGTACAAAACGGCCTGTCAAATCCACACTCAATATCGTTCTCAAACTTAAGATCGCTTTATAAATATGAGCCTAAGTGTTGTATGTATGATGTACACCTACTTTTACCAAACGAAAGTTAGCGCTTATTACAACTTCCTATCAGAGCCTGATTTAATATACATACAGTCTGCACAAAAAATACGACTTAACTAATATAAACAAGTCTATACCTTTCATTTTCTATCATGAGAGAACAGAAAGGGACAGCAATAATTTTTGTCAGGATTTAGTTAAGTCGTGCCCTCAACGAATCGATAGCAGTGCTGCTTATTTTAACTGTTATTCACTGATGATACTTATCTTATCCTAATAATGCATGGTTTTTAAATCTTAATCCACCGTACCCTAAAACGCGCGCCATCGTAAGGGGGTCTTATTAAATCTATTAGTGTCAATTGACTGTTACTTAGAGGCCTTGGGACAACTTGTCTCATATTAGTATTACTACTTAAATTGGGACACCAGTTACCTACAAATGCGGTGTTTAACGTTCAACGTTCCGAAGTTCAAACGATAATTTTATCAAGTCAAATATGATTTATTAATTTATTCGAAAAGTTTAATATTAAAAATAGTTTTATTACGAGTTCCTATACCTACTTCTCTTCTTACTTGTACAGTTTACTAACCTGCATATTTTAAATACGAAAAATCATTTTCAGAGAAATCTTCATCTGTTTCGAGGTGGGCCCTTATACCTTTTGTCATACCGATACCTAATATGCCCCCTTTGTTAGTACCATCCATCCGACCTATGATCATCATCATCATCATCTCCCTAGCCTTATCCCGTATATCACGGGTCGGCTACCTAATTTAAGGGCTTGAACGAGGGTTCTGGTTTTAACACAGAGCGACTGCATTTGATCTATGATATCATTAAGAAAAAGACCAATATTTTCTTTTAACTCTTATCGATCTAAATAAACATGAAAATCAGTGCACCTCGTTAAATTCACCGTGCTAATTCGAATTTATCGTAATGAATGACTCGTGGAATGACTAATGAAGGAGTAAAGGTGCGTTCACATTGGACTTATTCCACGTACGTGATGTTTGCTGACATGTGTTGCAGCTTCACACTGGACTTACGCAACGTACGTTACCCGCGTACGCTGCTAACGCATCCGCGGACGTGAGTAACGTCCGTTGACGCGTCATCTTATGCGACACACATCGCGTGTTCGCTTGTGTTGTGATACTTTCTGTCTCGCTCACTGACTATCCATCTCATCACCAGCGCACGGAGTCGAATACTTTCTCGCTAGCACACTGACTATCTATCTCACACGAACGGCGTCACTCCCACGTCACCCACGTCCGTACACGTAAGCTAACGCAATATTGCATCAGCCTACATCATGGTATCTAAACATGGATTTTCCATACATTTTCTAAGAAAACTGTAATCCCATTACGGCCATCAGCATACGTCACGTACGAGGCACAAGTCCAATGTGAGCGCACCTTAAGGCTGTTGTTCTGATGGTACGCGGGATGAACGCGTCTTTCATACAAATTGGCCCGCACACGCCACGCGCAAGCTACGCGCGTTGGCCAAAATGATACACGCGTTCAGGGGCACGTTCAGTTCAGAGCCATCCACTGGCCGTCCGTACAACGTTTATTATTGAATTTTACACACAAATTTTTTCTATTACATTATCATAAATCATTCACATTTTCCTCAATCTACTGTTAAAAATAAAAATTGGTAATAACTAATAAGGAAACTCCATGCTAATTTAATTAAGTACCTACCTACTGAAAATTATTTTTGTACATATTACTTTTTATCCGGGTCACTCGCGACTCGCGATAAATGGTGGTAAAATCCTGAAAATCAAAGTCGAATTTACCTTATCCCGACGTTTCAACAATGTTTAAATTTGTCGTGGTCGCGGAGTCGACTGAAGATCCAGCGAGATCATCAAATTCAAATTCAAATTCATAAGTCTTTATTTGTTTAGAATATAGGTTGACAATTTGATCTTAAATATAAAATATACCGCTATATCCGACCTAATTTTAGGTATACAAATTTCATAAAAAATTAAAATCGAAATTAAAATCATTCATGCATATATCCTATCTGAAAACAATAAATTAATCAATATAAATCCATAAAAAATACAATGTAATGTAACCAATCAAAATTAAAATAATCAATGCGAAATATTTCAAAATAATTAAATTATACATTATACAGTCAAAAATTATATTCTCTAAATTCATAAATACATTTTTCTAATAAAAGTTTCTTTAGTGCATTTTTAAATGAATTATATGGAAGTTTTCTAATTTCTTTAGGTATTTTGTTGTAAATAGTTGGGGCCATGCATATTACACTCTTACTCATAAGAGCACCTTATCCCGACGTTTCGACAATGTTTCAATTAGTCGTGGTCGCGGAGTCGACTGAAGATCCAGCGAGATCATCATGGCCAAGACAATTGAAACATTGAGTGAAAATAATCGCAAGTGCTTAAAAAGTTATTTTTTATACTAAACCAAGAGAAGATTAATTACGATCACATATTTCATTGGTCTAACTACCTTAATATATGGGGGGGGGTCTGATTATTTATTTGCTTTTTTCGAAGCAATTTTTAAAAGTTTTGAGCCTCTTTTCTTATTAGTTTCCCTAATTTATAGGATCATGTTTTTTTTTAGGAATAGGTTTATCTAGCTAGATCTAGGGAGACTATAACTTAACACATAGGGGTGAGGTGATTTTGGTGATTTTTCACAACTCCTTCCCACCCTAAAACACCTCACTTAGTTAATGAACGACCCCTTATGCGGTTTAAAAACTCTGGCTTCATCGGGTCGTTAATACCCAATAACACACTTGACAAGAACACACACACTTGACACTACAAGAACCCAAAAAACTTTAAATACCAACATATCCTCACCGTTTTTCCAACCATTTTTTGCTTTCCGCCAAATCACAGTCCGTAGTCCACTGACTGTAGTATGTATGTTTGTTAAGATCACATTAGCACATTTGACGTTTACGGAAACGCGTCGCGCTGTGCGTGTGCGCAGAACGAACGTGTGCGAGAGAATGAGAGGACTAGTGTTGCTGATCTGTCGATAGATATCTTTCTATCGATAGTTTACCTCAACATCTTCGTCGACTAGGTCTTCAAAGACAGCTCCTTATTTTAGATCACGATTATTTCGGCAAATTATTATTATTTTACCGAATATACTTAAATAAATATACATTAAAATGCTTTACTAACGAATGCCCAATGGTCATTGACCGGAAGCGCTTACTATATCATGACGGGGGCGCGGGGGGGTCGCACTGCATGTCAAAATAGAGATAATGATAGGAAGGTAGGTACTTTCCTTACAAATTCACAAAAATTATGAAATTTAGGGCGCCATTAACAAAACATGATATTGAGGCAAATTTGAAAGTGACCCGACTTAATTAAGAAGTCCATACCTGTCATTTTCTATTACGATAGAACAGAAAGAGATGGGAATAATTTAAGTTGATATTTAGTTAATTCGTGTATCTCTTAATACTTATCTAAAATAAACCATGCTTAAACCCAAATATGTATATTACAATAAAATAGCGCGAAGTCTTAAACCAAATGTTAATCTATCGATTGTCGATAGTGGCTGCTTGACAACACTAGAGCGAACAATTTTACCATGCCCATATCGCGTAGGGATGTCAAACGGTTCTTATGTTATATAAACATCAAGTTCATTGATCATTATTATTATTGTAGATATAATATAATATAATAAGGGTGTAAAAAAAGTACTGCGTTCCTTTAAACTACATTTTCTACTGATGATAACAAACAACTTTCGCAAAGCACAAAAAATTTAGCTTGAAATAAAATTTTGCCTTGTCCATACAAAATTGCAGATGAGGAGAGTATTTTTGTATGGAAAAGGCAAATTTTATTTTCGAGCTTAAATTTATGCTTTATTTATTTTTGGGAAAGTTGTTTGGTAGCATAGCATCAGTTAGAACATGTAGTTTAAAGGAACGCAGTACTCTTTTTTACACCCTGTATAAGTAGGTAGGTATGTCTGTCGGGATCGTCTGGCAATCAATAGATTCGCAGATAGCAAATCAGTTTCTCAAAAATGCAGAATAAATAAATAGATAGGTAAGAATATAATAATTTTACAATTATTAGAAACATCGTGCACATTAGCGAATAGCAATTTTTTGTTTCCACTAATGATCTTAGGAGTTTTGATTGTGCCTTGAAGCAAATTAGTAATTTTCATATTTTTTAATTCATCTGTATAATGGTAATTAATGGAAAGTTCAGGTGAATTTCTAAAAAAAACATATACATGTACCTACGTTAGTACTTGGTAGGTATAAATAAATTAAAAACACACGAAGGGTTCCGTACCCGCCCATCCTATGAAAATTAGGGAATAAATAAAATACCTACATACCTAAATTTTTGTCTGTTTCTCCGATAGAGTTGATAATTTTGTTTCCAAATTATTTTTAAACATTTCCTGAAAGAATTTCTTGATGAAAGTTGTTCAATAATCAATATCATTGTCTTAGGATAATTCTTTAAAGTCATGATCATGACTGTTCAATATCATTGTCTTAGGATAATTCTTTAAAGTCATGATCATGACTGTGAAACCCTCGTTTGCGGAAAGATATCTTTTATTTAAGTACTTAGGCCCGTATTTATAATCAGCTCTCAAGAGTGACAGCGAGTTTGAGTTCGTGTCAGAAATGTCATTTCAGTACAAAACGACCTGTCAAATCCATACTTAATATTGCTCTCAATCTTGAGATCGCTTTATAAATACGAGCCTTAGGTACATCCTTTCTGTAGGTATGCCAAATAAAGTTCACCATAAGCCAAAACGCTCGTGGTCAAGTGATTAGTGCTTATTCATCCTGATAACGAATGTTAAGCAAGCAACCACTTAGGTTATGGATGGACCGGTAATGGGTATAACTATAAACCTGAGCGTTTCCGAGCTTCGGAAGGTTTAACCTTTGACCCAGTTAATATTGCAGATATTAGTCGTTAACCCCCCGTTAACCCATGTCATACGTCATTTGGTAGCTTGAAAACTTTGACATCTGGGTTGGTCACTAACCTGGCGATAGCTCAATCTGAGATTGGGTCTGGTTTCCCTTCTGGGTTGCGGAGGTCAGATGGCCGTTCGCTCTGTGTAAAAACCAAAGTTATCCTCGTTCAATCCCCTAGATTAGCTAGCCACCCGCGTGGAATACGGGAAAAAGGCTAGCTAAAGAGATGAACCATAGAGACAATAGTGTGAAACTAATGCTCAATTCATGTGAAATCAGCTATTGTAGTGAGAATTAATGAAAATCAATAGACTTGTTTTTGTAGGTATGTCACATAAGGTACCTAAGTAGTGACGCAATTAACTAACACATTTACTTTATTTGAACAGTTTTTTCACGGTTTAAATCTGTTAGATGAATATTATGCATTGTGCAGGAGCCCGCAGCTCTGGGCTACTGCTTGGAGCGCTTGAGATGCACTTTTTGTGAAGAGTTCTACTTTACAAAGGAAAAATACGTCTTGCTTGCTTATGAATTAGTATAATATGAACTGATACAAAACAAAATAGAAAAGAACATCAAAATCACATAACATAAGAACATAAAAAACCAATAAAAAGTAATAAATTATACATAAAAGAGGGGGCAGTTTCTGCACATGCATTATGATTATGCGTGTAAAATATTATAAATTTACTCTTAGTAGGGGGTCAGTAACGTGTAGGAATGGGGGGGTAGCTTTGTGGGTAGGTCTGGGGGTTGGTAATATTCTTAGAATACAAACTTTTTGTTGTAATGGACGTAGGAGGTAGATGTCGACTCGTCTCTGGTGTTCATTCATCAGTGACGTCACGCCAAAGGTTCCGGTATAGATGCATAGTATCATATCCTGCTCGGTGAATGTGATTCCTCAAATCAATCTCCAGGGTATTCCAATTGCCCTCCGTTAAAACCGTACCACTGCGGCGCGCAGTTCACATAGTGAAAAGTAGCACGCTCCCCGAAAGCAAAAACGAAATCGGTTTTAGCTGCCAAATGACCTCTTGACAGAAAATCTTTGTTCGTCATATATCTGTCCAGCACAGAGCCTACTAATTGGCCTACAGCTGCTCTTTGCCCCCCTCGGAGAAAACAAAGTTTCAACAGGTATGAATCCGTAAACATCATTCGCAATAAAGAACGGTCGGTCGACTTTAGTTTGGTAATGTGCGTTGTAAGGTTTCTGCGTATACTTCGAGTAGATGGCGGTAAAGGTGACTTCGTTGAAGCATGACTCGTAGTGTGGATAAAAACTGGCCTTGGACTCTGTAACCGACTTCGAAGACGCGGTTTCCGTCGTAGCACGTTCTGTCGGTGCGTCTGCTGACGTAGTTTGGGGGCATGGGGCATTTGAACAAGGTGAATTGTGCGGGGAAGGAGAGCCAGTCCATCGTTGATGAAAGTTTCAGCGCCGTCGCACGTGATGGTAGCGGTGGCTGACTTCCCGCATGCTGTTAGGATGAGTGATATGCCCAGCACCCTTCGCAGCTGAGGGTGATGATCTCGCGGAAGTCGAGCTCGATGTTCCCGAAGTTGTCAGTTGGCTCCAAAAGCTTTGCCGTCCTTGATGATGATCGGAAGGGCGGCTCACCGAAGTGTAACCTTGAGTGTAGTCTACACTTCTGCCCATGTTGGCAGGTTCAGCGCACCAAACCATTAACACAAAAAGACGTTTGATCAAATTCATTTTCAGATTCTTTTGAACATGCTATTGTTGTATTTGTTATTTAGTTTTATACGTTAAAAATCGTAAAAGAAATGTAAATACGGAAAAATAATTAAGATATTTTGAGGGATATTTGAAGTTTTGTCGACAGTAGTGCCTGTCTTGTTATAACGCACACGATACCTACTCCTTGTACCTACCTCCTACGTCCATTACAACAAAAAGTTTGTATTCTAAGAATATTACCAACCCCCAGACCTACCCACAAAGCTACCCCCCCATTCCTACACGTTACTGACCCCTACTAAGAGTAAATTTATAATATTTTACACGCATAATCATAATGCAATGTGCAGAACTGCCCCTCTTTTATGTATATAATTTATTACTTTTTATTGGTTTTTTATGTTCTTATGTTATGTGATTTTGATGTTCTTTTCTATTTTGTTTTGTATCAGTTCATATTATACCTTTCATAGCAGCAAGACGTATTTTTCCTTGTAAAGTAGAAACTCTTCACAAAAAGTGCATCTCAAGCGCTCCAAGGCAGTAGCCCAGAGCTGCGGGCTCCTGCACAATGCATAATATTCATCTAACCAGATTTAAACCGTGAAAAACTGTTCAAATAAAGTAAAATGTGTTAGTTAATTGACGTCACTACTTAGGTACCTTATGTGACATACCTACAAAAACAAGTCTATTGATTTTCATTAATTCTCACTACAATAGCTGATTTCACATGAATTGAGCATAGTTTCACACTATTGTCTCTATGGTTCATCTCTTTAGCTAGCCTTTTCCCGTATTCCACGCGGTGTGGCTAGCTAATCTAGGGGATTGAACGAGGATACTGGTTTTTACACAGAGCGACGGCCATCTGACCTCCGCAACCCAGAAGGGAAACCAGACCCAATCTCAGATTGAGCTATCGCCAGGTTAGTGACCAACCCAGATGTCAAAGTTTTCAAGGCTACCAAATGACGTATGACATGGGTTAACGGGGTTAACGACTAATATCTGCAATATTAACTGGGTCAAAGGTTAAACCTTCCGAAGCCTCGGAAACGCTCAGGTTATAGTTATACCATTACCGGTCCATCCATAACCTAACGTGGTTGCTTGCTTAACATTCGTTATCAGGATGAATAAGCACTAATCACTTGACCACGAGCGTTTTTGGCTATGGTGAACTTTATTTGGCAATACCCTACAGAAAGGATGTACCTAAGGCTCGTATTTATAAAGCGATCTCAAGATTGAGAGCAATATTAAGTATGGATTTGACAGGTCGTTTTGTACTGAAATGACATTTCTGACACGAACTCAAACTCGCTGTCACTCTTGAGAGCTGATTATAAATACGGGCCTAAGTACTTAAATAAAAGATATCTTTCCGCAAACGGGGTTTCACAGTCATGATCATGACTTTAAAGAATTATCCTAAGACAATGATATTGATTATTGAACAACTTTCATCAAGAAATTCTTTCAGGAAATGTTTAAAAATAATTTGGAAACAAAATTATCAACTCTATCGGAGAAACAGACAAAAATTTAGGTATGTAGGTATTTTATTTATTCCCTAATTTTCATAGGATGGGGCGGGTACGGAACCCTTCGTGTGTTTTTAATTTATTGTTATACCTACCAAGTACTAGCGTAGGTACATGTATAATGTTTTTTTTAGAAATTCACCTGAACTTTCCATTAATTACCATTATACAGATGAATTAAAAAATATGAAAATTACTAATTTGCTTCAAGGCACAATCAAAACTCCTAAGATCATTAGTGGAAAACAAAAAATTGCTATTCGCTAATGTGCACGATGTTTCTAATAATTGTAAAATTATTATATTCTTACCTATCTATTTATTTATTCTGCATTTTTGAGAAACTGATTTGCCTATCTGCGAATCTATTGATTGCCAGACGATCCCGACAGACATACTCTAGCCTACTTTATACAGGGTGTAAAAAAGAGTACTTCGCGTTCCTTTAAACTACATGTTCTAACTGATGCTATGCTACCAAACAACTTTCCCAAAAATAAATAAAGCATAAATTTAAGCTCGAAAATAAAATTTGCCTTTTCCATACAAAAATACTCTCCTCATCTGCAATTTTGTATGGACAAGGCAAAAATTTTATTTCAAGCTAAATTTTTTGTGCTTTTGCGAAAGTTGTTTGTTATCATCAGTAGAAAAATGTAGTTTAAAGAGAACCGCAGTACTTTTTTTACACCCTTATTATATTATATTATATCTAGCAATAATAATAATGATCAATGAACTTGATGTTATATATAACATAAGAAACCGTTTGACATCCCTACGCGATATGGGCATGGTAAAAATTGTTCGCTCTAGTGTTGTCAAGCAGCCACTATCGACAATCGATAGATTAACATTTGGTTTAAGACCTTCGCGCTATTTTATTGCTAATATACATATTTGGGGTTTAAAGCATGGTTTATTTTAGATAAGTATTAAGAGATACACGAAATTAA
>JARACY010005488.1:0-21592 GCA_029255725.1 Scrobipalpa atriplicella | reverse complement strand
GTAGCGTAGCGCTACGGAATGTTGTGTTTGAATAGTTTTCTGTGATAGGTATTTTGTGTATGAATTTATCTAAGATGTAATAGCATAAGTGAGGTTCTTACTTCTTTGAACAACAAAAATTGGTCCAATTTATTGTAATTTTTTTCGCAGAAAAAAAAGTTTGAATGGGTTTCATTCTTAAATGTTTGGCTAAGTTTTTCGTAGCGCAGGACGGATATTAATTAATGGATCCTAATTTATGATAATAATGTGTTATTGTGTAATGAATGTTATGCTTATTTTTCTTCATTTTGGTCGATGTAAGTAGTATAATAAGGATTCTTTTCATAGATTTTGCTCAAAGTTCGTTTTAGTACCTATACTTGAAATCTTTTCTTTAAGGTGTTTTTGTAGAACTTCGTGAGTGATAGCTACCAATTTTCCCAATATATGGCTGCTACCAATTTTCCCAATATATGGCTGCTACCAATTTTCCCAATATATGGCTGCTACCAATGTTCCCAATATATGGCTGCTACCAATGTTCCCAATATATGGCTGCTACCAATGTTCCCAATATATGGCTGCTACCAATGTTCCCAATATATGGCTGCTACCAATGTTCCCAATATATGGCTGCTACCAATGTTCCCAATATATGGCTGCTACCAATGTTCCCAATATATGGCTGCTACCAATGTTCCCAATATATGGCTGCTACCAATGTTCCCAATATATGGCTGCTACCAATGTTCCCAATATATGGCTGCTACCAATGTTCCCAATATATGGCTGCTACCAATTTTCCCAATATATGGCTGCTACCAATGTTCCCAATATATGGCTGCTACCAATGTTCCCAATATATGGCTGCTACCAATTTTCCCAATATATGGCTGCTACCAATGTTCCCAATATATGGCTGCTACCAATGTTCCCAATATATGGCTGCTACCAATGTTCCCAATATATGGCTGCTACCAATGTTTTTTCCCAATATATGGCTGCTACCAATGTTCCCAATATATGGCTGCTACCAATGTTCCCAATATATATGGCTGCTACCAATGTTCCCAATATAATATGGCGGTACATTGGAGGGTTTCACAATTAAGTCTGTATTTTTCAAGGAGTCTTTAAGAGTAGGTAAATAAAAGGTGGTATTTCCAAAGTTATAGTTTATATTAGATTTATAATAAGATATGTAGTCTACAAAATTTTTCACAAATTTTCACAACGTTATTTGAACCTAAAGCGTCTACTCATTTTATTATGAAAATAAAATTATCGAAATCACTGGAACTACGCACAGCGGGGGCTGATTTTACGCAACATTATTTTTTAAAATATAATCTAATAGGCAGTTTATATCCTCGCGTTTCTTTACATGAGTAAGTGAAAAACTAATAACGGTAAAAAAATAAAAAAATATCAATCCATAAAACCGTCCCCCGGTATATAACTCAAACAACATCTTCTTCTTCCGATACACTCTCACATACCACAATATCGTTACATTAACTACAGTACAGAATGATTCCTATGAAATATAATTATGCATTCTTTAAATTTATTCAATAATATAATAATAATACTTAATAAGTATAGGTAATGGTTAGTCAATGTGCTACAGACTACTATAGTTTATATAATAATGAATGAGTCGTATTATTTCTTTATCTTTAATCATTTATTACTTTAAATTTATTACTCGTTATCATAACACTAAACGTTGATACGGCAGCCTCGTCCCGCGGCGGGCCGGGCTCCGCCCCGGGCACTACGGAGCCCTAGGGCTTATATACTAGAGTCTGACGCGGCCTACGCCGCGGGAACACTAATCACAAAAAAACATCGTCAACACATAAAATAATAATCAATAATAATAATCATACAGATAAAAATCATTCATAAAAACATTACAATAAAAATCTAAACATTAAAACACACTTAAAACAAACATTATATTAATATTATCATAATCATAGTGTGTACGTATTGTATAATATCATTTAAGCGAATAATCGTATAGTCAAAAATAATGTGAGCAAGGTTTGCGCGCGCAGGGGAGCGGCGGCGGCCGGTACCAGGCGCGCAGCGGCCGCCGGAGGTGCAACAATCAAACAATTACATTACCTAGCGCGCCGGGGCCGTGGTACAGTGCAGTACAGTGCAGTGCTGTGCCAGCAGGCCCCGGCGCGCGCATTCACTACGCATACACTAGCTAGACTCTGAACAACACGTCAACACGCTCCCCGCGCCGCCCAGCCTGTCTATTATATTATAATAATAATATCTTAATACTTTACGCTATTACGTTAGGTAAGCTTTATAAATTTCCGATTTCTCATTTACGCTATCAATAATAATAATTATACAACTTTTTTTAAATTTTATGTTTTTTTTTTCGAAATTCTATCGTAACGTACTTCGACTCTCTCTGCGGCGGCGAGCGGCGCTCGGCCGCCTAATAAAAAACGTTCATAATAAGAAAATATATCGTGAATAACTCTGCCGACTTACGATAGGTACGGCGCGGCGGACGGGCCGTGCCGGCAGGCGCCGACTTTTGGCACCAGGATTTCGATTACGCGTTTATTTTTTTAATATTTTTATAACGATTTAAGTAAAAAAGATCGATCCCTAGAAAAACGTCCGATAATATCCACCGGTGTCGGGCGGCGGCCGCCTCCGTCTCCGCGGGAAATACAACTACAGGGTCAGCAGTCTGCGCGTCGGCGCTTACGAAATAATGCGGATCGCCTGGTGCGCGGGCGCCGAGCAGGCGGGGCACGGCGCCGCGCTGCCCGCCAGGCGCTGCGCGCACTCCAGGCAGAACAGGTTGTGTCCGCACGGCACCAGCGCCGCCGCCACGCCGCGCTCGCCGCACACGGCACAGGCGCGCGCCGGCGACGCGGCGGGCGACGGCCGCGACGGGCCCCACGCCCACACGCCTGCCGCCGTCGGCGACTCGAACGACGGCGACTCGCCGAGCCCCTCGTCGCGCTCCGTGGACGACCAGATGCCGAGCAGGTCGCCGAGCCGCGCCGATGATCCTCCCGATGAGCACGAGCCCGCCGAGGAGAACGTCGCCTCCTGCTCCGGTCTCAGAAGCTGTGCCAGTCCCGCGCGGTACAGCTGCGCCAGCGGCTCGCTCTCGGTCGCCCCCGGCACGCCCCCCGGTCCAGGAGTAGCTCCGGTACGTAAGGCGATGTGCGCCTCGATCTCCTTGCGCGCCGCCTCCACGCTCTCGGGCAGGCCGGTCACCTCGAACACGGGCTCGCGCTCGCGGGAGGGCGTCACGATGTACGTGTGTGTTGTGTGCTGGATGCGCTTGATGGTGGCGCCCTTGGGCCCGACGACAAGGCCGACCACGCGGTAGGGCACGCGCACCTGTGCGGTGACGTGCCCGGGCGCGCCAGCGGGCGGCGGCGGCGCGGCACCGCACTTGCGCGACGCACGGATCTGCGAGAAGTGCTCGGCGGCGGAGAGGATCTCCCTCTTGGCGCGCGCCACGTCCTCCTTGCGGCCCGTCACCACGAACACCGGCTCCTCGCCGCGCACCGGCGTCTTGATGTACGTGTTGGTCTTCGCACGGAGTGCTTTGATCTTGCAGCCTGGAACAAAGACAAAAGCTCCATTAGTAACACAATACGAATAGCAAACTATCACGTGAGTTTACACGTGGCAAATGGCAGCATTAGTTTGGCGCCCAACAAGTGACTTCAAATTCAAGGTTGTTGTCTAAAGCTTTCGTGGAAGGACTCTATTGTGAGTTTTGATGGGCGTTAAACAATGTATGTCTTGGGATCGATCTTTTTTACTTAAATCGTTATAAAAATATTAAAAAAATAAACGCGTAATCGAAATCCTGGTGCCAAAAGTCGGCGCCTGCCGGCACGGCCCGTCCGCCGCGCCGTACCTATCGTAAGTCGGCAGAGTTATTCACGATATATTTTCTTATTATGAACGTTTTTTATTAGGCGGCCGAGCGCCGCTCGCCGCCGCAGAGAGAGTCGAAGTACGTTACGATAGAATTTCGAAAAAAAAAACATAAAATTTAAAAAAAGTTGTATAATTATTATTATTGATAGCGTAAATGAGAAATCGGAAATTTATAAAGCTTACCTAACGTAATAGCGTAAAGTATTAAGATATTATTATTATAATATAATAGACAGGCTGGGCGGCGCGGGGAGCGTGTTGACGTGTTGTTCAGAGTCTAGCTAGTGTATGCGTAGTGAATGCGCGCGCCGGGGCCTGCTGGCACAGCACTGCACTGTACTGCACTGTACCACGGCCCCGGCGCGCTAGGTAATGTAATTGTTTGATTGTTGCACCTCCGGCGGCCGCTGCGCGCCTGGTACCGGCCGCCGCCGCTCCCCTGCGCGCGCAAACCTTGCTCACATTATTTTTGACTATACGATTATTCGCTTAAATGATATTATACAATACGTACACACTATGATTATGATAATATTAATATAATGTTTGTTTTAAGTGTGTTTTAATGTTTAGATTTTTATTGTAATGTTTTTATGAATGATTTTTATCTGTATGATTATTATTATTGATTATTATTTTATGTGTTGACGATGTTTTTTTGTGATTAGTGTTCCCGCGGCGTAGGCCGCGTCAGACTCTAGTATATAAGCCCTAGGGCTCCGTAGTGCCCGGGGCGGAGCCCGGCCCGCCGCGGGACGAGGCTGCCGTATCAACGTTTAGTGTTATGATAACGAGTAATAAATTTAAAGTAATAAATGATTAAAGATAAAGAAATAATACGACTCATTCATTATTATATAAACTATAGTAGTCTGTAGCACATTGACTAACCATTACCTATACTTATTAAGTATTATTATTATATTATTGAATAAATTTAAAGAATGCATAATTATATTTCATAGGAATCATTCTGTACTGTAGTTAATGTAACGATATTGTGGTATGTGAGAGTGTATCGGAAGAAGAAGATGTTGTTTGAGTTATATACCGGGGGACGGTTTTATGGATTGATATTTTTTTATTTTTTTACCGTTATTAGTTTTTCACTTACTCATGTAAAGAAACGCGAGGATATAAACTGCCTATTAGATTATATTTTAAAAAATAATGTTGCGTAAAATCAGCCCCCGCTGTGCGTAGTTCCAGTGATTTCGATAATTTTATTTTCATAATAAAATGAGTAGACGCTTTAGGTTCAAATAACGTTGTGAAAATTTGTGAAAAATTTTGTAGACTACATATCTTATTATAAATCTAATATAAACTATAACTTTGGAAATACCACCTTTTATTTACCTACTCTTAAAGACTCCTTGAAAAATACAGACTTAATTGTGAAACCCTCCAATGTACCGCCATATTATATTGGGAACATTGGTAGCAGCCATATATATTGGGAACATTGGTAGCAGCCATATATTGGGAACATTGGTAGCAGCCATATATTGGGAAAAAACATTGGTAGCAGCCATATATTGGGAACATTGGTAGCAGCCATATATTGGGAACATTGGTAGCAGCCATATATTGGGAACATTGGTAGCAGCCATATATTGGGAAAATTGGTAGCAGCCATATATTGGGAACATTGGTAGCAGCCATATATTGGGAACATTGGTAGCAGCCATATATTGGGAAAATTGGTAGCAGCCATATATTGGGAACATTGGTAGCAGCCATATATTGGGAACATTGGTAGCAGCCATATATTGGGAACATTGGTAGCAGCCATATATTGGGAACATTGGTAGCAGCCATATATTGGGAACATTGGTAGCAGCCATATATTGGGAACATTGGTAGCAGCCATATATTGGGAACATTGGTAGCAGCCATATATTGGGAACATTGGTAGCAGCCATATATTGGGAACATTGGTAGCAGCCATATATTGGGAACATTGGTAGCAGCCATATATTGGGAACATTGGTAGCAGCCATATATTGGGAAAATTGGTAGCAGCCATATATTGGGAAAATTGGTAGCAGCCATATATTGGGAAAATTGGTAGCTATCACTCACGAAGTTCTACAAAAACACCTTAAAGAAAAGATTTCAAGTATAGGTACTAAAACGAACTTTGAGCAAAATCTATGAAAAGAATCCTTATTATACTACTTACATCGACCAAAATGAAGAAAAATAAGCATAACATTCATTACACAATAACACATTATTATCATAAATTAGGATCCATTAATTAATATCCGTCCTGCGCTACGAAAAACTTAGCCAAACATTTAAGAATGAAACCCATTCAAACTTTTTTTTCTGCGAAAAAAATTACAATAAATTGGACCAATTTTTGTTGTTCAAAGAAGTAAGAACCTCACTTATGCTATTACATCTTAGATAAATTCATACACAAAATACCTATCACAGAAAACTATTCAAACACAACATTCCGTAGCCTCCGCTACGAAACTCGTAGCACGTAGCGCTACGCTACGCCGCCTACATAAACCGTAGACAACGCACGTCATAGCGGCGCCATATTATGATGCAGCGAGCTGCTAACATGCTGCGGGGCAAGTCAGGAGAACGGACAGTATCTGAATTACCTACTACCTGGCTATGTCAAAACAACGTATGTTATCATTGTAAGTATCAAATTGACTATGAACATACAAAGATTATAAAATTAAAATATGGTGCGTACAAGAACTTTGAAGGTGGTTGATTTGAATTCATAAAAAAATTTGAAAAGACACATTGAATGATGTATGGACATAATGACTTACAAAATAATGCTCTAAGACAATTTTGAGCCCACTCTTGATCCGGAAGTTGTGTGAGTTCGATTCCCACACGAGATAAGTCCAGTCTAGATCTGTCATTTAAGTACCTAGTATGTATGTTTTCAATAATTTCGTCCACAAATATGCAGTTGCAGGCAACAAAGTGCTGCTCTATTCATTACAAATGCAAGCCTTGCTATGCGCCATCTTGCTGGCCCGTAAAAGATATGGCAAATTAAATACTTCACAACAGCACAGAGATATACGGCGGTTAGAAAAACACAAGTGTCCTTTGCTCATTCGTAGACAAAGATAAACTCGAAAGAAATAGAAGAACAAGCAAGATTCCCAAAATTTCGACTGTATCAGGAACACATAACCACAAATATGCAGTTGCAAAGTGGCTGCTCTATATTCATTGTAAATGCATGCCCGCGCCGTCATACTGGCTTGTAAACGATATGGCACGTACCGTACACGTACGCTATATGCTAAAGGTCATTGACCGGCCTTTATATTATACAGGGTGTAACAGAAAGGGTATATGCATCGAGAAATGTGTGAATCTACCCATGAAACTGAACAACTTTCCCTAAGAAACATAGGTCGAAAAACGAAAAAAAAAACGTGACCTTTCATACTAAATGCATCAGCTGATAGCGTATTTAGTATGGGAAGTCAAATTTTTTTTTGTATTTCGAACTTTGTTCCTTAGGGAAAGTTGTTCAGTTTCATGGGTAGATTCACACATTTCGATGCATATACCCTTTCTGTTACACGTTGTATAGTAAGGTTCCTGTTACATACATAAAAACCGGGTATAAAAAAATTGACCTAAAACTTTAGGGTGTGATTCTACCCATAAATCCGAACAACTTTCCCTAAGGAACATAGGTCGAAATAAGAAAAAAAAATCTCAAATCGATGACACCATTTTTGTATGGGTTAGCCAATTTTTTTTTCATATTGTCGATTTATGTTCCTTAGGGATAGTTAACTGTCTCCGTGGTCTAGTGGTCTGAGCCATGGGCTCTCGATCCGGAGGTCCTGGGTTCGATTCCTAGGTGATAAGTAACGTAACGCAAAGTTAAGTTAGTGGTCGTTACAGAAACCGTGTCAGAGGCCTATTAGCTGTGCTATTAGGCGGTTTAAAAACTCTGACACCAGCGTTCATCGGGTCGATCGACACGGAACCCACAGGACAGAATAAGAAGAAGGGAAAGTTATACTGTTTCATGGGAAGGATCGCACCTTAAGGGGCTACCCTGAGCCAGGTGGCGCCCTCATCAGTCAAAAAATCATTACTCACTGAAAAAGCAATTAATCGAAAATCCGGTAAACCAGATTGAAATAAAAGCAAAGAAGATAATTTAGAACATCATAAAGTTGCAATTCATAGTTCCTGGTAGTAACAAAAGAAAAAATTGCCACGGCCACTTTTGGTATCTGTAACTGCTGTAAACACTGAATCCTGAATTTATAGTGCTTAAAACAAACTTCAGTACTTATTCTTTAATCTGGTTTACCGGATTTTCGATTTATTGCGTTTTCAGTGAGTAATGATTTTTTTAACTGATGAGGGCGCTGGCGGCACCGGGGATCCCCTAAGTTCAGTCTGCTATTTTTTAAACCCAGTATAGTAAGATTCCGGCTACATACCTAAAATCTACATACATCTAGACACGCTTATATTCCACATGGGGTAGGCAGAGTGTCAACTATGTGCCGTCTGACAAATCCTCCGACGGAATAGCAAGCTGCATGGCGCTGGACTTGAGAGGTTGGATCGTTTTGCTTTAGCCTGTTCAGAGAAATGAATTATGTGCTGTTTAGCATTAGAATATTCTATCAACAAGAGGATAAGTTATTATTCGACAGTACAAAGTTACCAACATAGAGGAACACAAATAAAACCTTTAACTTACTTAAAATCTCTTTAGAACTCTGTTTGTTTATCCATCGCAACCCTTCCTAGAATTCGCGCTAATCACTTTATTGAGGAACCTGTAGGTTGCTATGCAGATAAAACAAAAGTAACCTTTAAAACGGATTACTCAGCTGGATTACGACTGGTATTGTTACAAAAGCTACACGAGTTTACAAAAAGTTTTTTTTTTTTAATTTGATATTCAGACTTAATCAGCAGCTATAAATTTGTTCCTTTGTGACAAATTATAAATTATGGTTTCGAGAGCAGTTTATTTACTCATCTATTCTTTTAGTACCTAATTTCATTTTAAACAAACAAGTGATTTGAAATAGTGCTAAAGAGTTCCTTGATGTATTGCGTTATAATTATTATGGCGTATGCTTCCATGCTGGACTGGGAGTGATAGAAAAACATAGAATGTGCCAGCTGCATCTCCTCCCTGGCATGCTGTAAAAATCAGCTAAGGGATTCGAGGGTTTCAGTATTGTAATTATAACAAATCAAACGAACCTATATATTCGATTATCCAAAATGATAACTCAAAATGATTACTATTTTAGGATCTATGAACTAGTTGGATACTAACGAACAACTTACCCTGACACATATTTAAAAAAAAATGCGCTTTACAAAAATGAAAAAAGAAGTCACCCTATGTAAACTCAAATATCTCCGTAATTTGATACAAAACACTCACTAGACAAAAGGGCTGTTTGCCGAAGCTCTCGACAATCACACCTGCTGGTTTAGATGACTTCCGTCCCACGGTGGGAAACAGCGGGACCGTGGGTAAAAAGTTACAAACTATACTTTTAACTCAGGACGATTCTAGTTGTGAGTTTGACAGATCGTATTGTACTAAAATGAAACCTTTACTTCCATGCTGGACTGGGAGTGATAGAAAAACATAAAATGTGCTAGCTGCATCTCCTCCCGGGCATGCTGTAAAAATCAGCTGAGGGAATCGAGGTTTTCAGTGTATAACAATTTAGGCGATGATCTGACAACCCGTCACTATAGTAATATACATAATCAACATCAGTATTAACCCTCAAAACTTGTCAGACGTAGCGGAATGACCTATTTTTTGATTTTTTGCTCTGCCTAGCCCATTAGGGATAAGGGCGTGATTTTATGTATGTTGATTCAAATTCATTGTCAGGAAAACAAAACTAATTTATATATTTAACACTTGCGTTTAACTGACCACGTCATGTGATCATATAAATTTGAAATAGATTGCGTCAATGTTCTCCAAACAATTAAAAAACGCACTAGATTTATACACTTTTGAGTGGAACGCTAGAATAATATACATACGCTGTAAGTTGTAAGTTTCTAATGAGTTTATTGTTAGGAGGCCATAAACCAACATACAGAAAAAAATCTACTCTTGAAGACACCTGAATGTAACACAATCCGCCTTCTTATCTCCTAGTCGTGCCCAAGAGGGATGCGGGCGGTTAGCGAGAACAACCCTCATGTTATAAGCACTTTAGGCCCTTCATACGTTATACTGTAACTAGTTGATTTAGTGTGAGGTCAATGACCGCAAGCTGTCAAAACTAAGCAGGCTTAGCTGAAAGCTCTTTTGTGAATATGTAAATTATTATAAACAATGAGCTTACTACCTACTGTAAATTTTAATTGAGAGGGTTGGCAAAGTTGACCAATAATCCTTCTGTTTTTACAAAGTGACTGAAGTATAAACGACCTGCCTGATAGCATAGTGAACGGACAGATAGTATTATCGATTCGGAAAGGACACGACTTAACAAAATCTCAACAAAAATTTGCCTCCCTTTCTGTTCTGACATGCGGGAAAATGACAGGTGACAATTTTAGTCAAGAGTTAGTCATTTTGGGTGCATCCTCCCCCCATATGCCTATTGCCTGTGCTCCTTATTTTTTGGACTTTACGTAAAAGATCTAAAAACAAAGCACGGTGACCTTTACCTAAGATTAACTGAGCCACCTAAAAACACGTACTTAAAACCTTTTTGCTGAATAAAACAAGCGACACAGTAGCACACAAACCTTCCTTTTTGCTCTACTTCCGAGCCGAAATACGCCATAAAACGTGGACGGCCTCTTTAGCGCCTCCTTCCATTTCCGGTGTACCTGCAGACACAATAAAAAGGATATCTCGACTCGCGGCCCAGTTTTTAACCTCGTCTCGTCAACTCCGAGCGGAACTGGCAGATGCTATGCTTCTTACCCTATGAAGTAGCTATTAGCCCTATTATTGAACATTTGCCATCTGTCTGTTGCAGCTTGTATTATAATCGACTTTAGTGCGAAGGAACAAGGATGAGATCTGTGTTGAAAATGTTATGGAAGTGAAAAGGTAAGTTGGTTTTTGATCGGTGTTAAGTTACATCCTGTGATGGGATGCTGAGTTGAAATAATCGATTGTAAGTATCGATAAGAGGGTATTGATTAAATTGACTCGATTTTATTGCTTTATTAGGCTTGTTTGTCGTGTTATTGTCTTTTATTGTTAACAAGAACTCGTTTTATTTTACAGCTTTAAGTAGCGATCATTACACATACTATAAAATCACTCATAACCTTACGGGGTAAGCAGAGCGTCTAAGAGACCTCCAAGAGGTCGAAAGGTGTTTAATGGCGAATAAGCATGACACATGTCCTTCTTTGGTAAGAGAAATTACTATTTATAACGTTGAAAACATGATTGTGTCCACTGGAGATGTGTTTTTTTTTTTTGGCCTATACGACAAATTTTGAGGGGCATTTTAATAACTATTATAATATATTGCAATTTAGGCGATGGGCTGACAACCCCTCACTATAGCATTATACTGTTGACTATTGACTTGACTATAAATTTTCATCTGTAATAAATAACCCTCAAAACTTGTCAGACGTGGCGGAACAACCTTTGTTTAGGTCGTTTTGCTCTGCCTACAGGGATAATGGCGTGATTTTATGTATGTATGTTACAAATACGCTAGTGTTTGTACTGTTGTAGTGTAGTAAGTATAGTAATTAATGGGTTATATTAGGGACCCTTAAATCCCTTTACTGGCCTTAATCGCTCCCAGTCGAGCATAGAAATACTAATAATATGTACGTATATGAATAAAATACTTATCTTATACAGGTCTTTAATGGCTTCGTTTGCACTTATTTTTATGTAGCTCTCTTTATATATACGAGTACGAATGGTACAAAAAATATAAAAGTCTTGTACCCCGAAAAGTTTATTCAATCAGAACTTGTTGGTTTGTATGAGAGGAGCAGAACGAGTTGTTATACACGAAGTTTTTGCGGTTGCCGGGTTGTATGGCGAACATACGCTAATAAGATTGTTATACAGGTTGTCGCAAAGAATGGTTAAAATTTGAGATTGAGAAATTCAAAATTTTGAAAGCGCCAATTCTCAAAAAGTACTCGACGCAGTTGTAGGTGGAACACTTGGTGGTGCACTTTTAAAATGAGGAAGATATTAATGACAAACACCTATATTACACTTTATTTAAACCTATATAACTGAAAAATAACACATTTCACGTATTATGCAGACAACACTACTTTTTTTTACTGCTGAATGTTGTTCAGCACACTCTCCTAAAAAGACTAAAATTAAATAACATTCCAAAAATGTTGCCACACCTTTGTTCTTTTAGATTTAGAAAATAAACTTGTATGTAACATTACTGGCCTATAATGAAACTACGCAAGAGACACATTACCTAATAAAAGAAATCTCATCAAGTCCAGTAACACCGACTACCAGGCGCCCATCATTTAATTTAGTAAGTAGCCTAACAGCTAGGGTCGTCCCCTTGCTAACTAGTGGTGTACCGACTAATGGGCAACTACGCTAGGGGTGGCAGCGACGTGTCAAGGTGACAGGTAAAGTTCCCACGAGTGTGGTAAGCTGTTTTTTAATTTTTATTTGGTGGTTAGTTTGTAGTTAGTGACATTAGATTTGGTTGGTTGAGAATGCGTTTCCTTGTACGATTAAATGCTTGGTACAAAGTCGTGGGTAAGAAGGATATTTGGTTTGATATCTCACTGTCCTATTCGTGTTATAAGTACTAGAAAATACATACATACATAATAATCACGCCTTTATCCGCAATGGGGTAGGCAGAGCGTAAACGACCTAAACAAAGGTCGTTCCGCCACGTCTGTCAAGTTTTAAGGGTTATTCCAGATAGATCTGTATATTGCTAATAGTGACAGGTTGTCAGCCCATCGCCTAAATTACAATACTGAAACCCTCGGATCCCTTAGCTGATTTTTACAGCATGCCCGGGAGGAGATGCAGCTGGCACATTGTCTGTTTTTCTATCTCTCCCAGTCCAGCATGGAAGTACTAGAAAATTATGTGTTATAATAAGTCTTTTACCTCAATTAACTTTAATTACTACTTAAGCTACCTATCTCATTTCTCATCAGTATTTTCATTTGTAATCTGATAGGTATCTTTATTAAGCCACCTACACAACTTTGACTAATTACAATAAGATTATATAAAATTAGGACAAAGGTAAGATTACCTACTTTTAATAAATAAAATACGATTTCTTTCATCTTCAGTATTTTAAGTTGGATCATGTGTTTCCTGTCGACTTGGATATGACAATGACTTGAAGAAGACGTTTTTTTTCATTTAACAATTGTTTGTGAGGAAAAATAAGTACCTTATCTACATCATAATCATCATCGTATGGCGATTGCCATTATATAACTCTAAAGTACCTAATCATAATAATGAAATTAATAATAGTGCATGTTTTCTCTTTATGTCGTAACAGACATTTTAATACATACACACATACATAAAATCACGTCTTTATCCCAAATGGGGTAGGCAGAGCGAAAACGACCTAAATAAGGTCGTCCCGCCACTTTTGACAAGTTTTGGGGGCTATTAATTACAGATGATTATGTAGGTAGTGTATTGCTTTAGTGACGGGTTGTCAGCCCATCGCCTAAATTGCAATAATTGAAACCCTCGTATCTCTTAGCTGGTTTTTACAGCATGACCGGGAGGAGATGCAGCTGGCACATTCCATGTTTTTTTGAGACATTATAATAGTTAACTTTAGTACATTGCTTTTCAAATATTATTTTTATTCCTTATATAAGAAATAGCAGTGGAAAAATCTCGCTATCAGGTAGGTAGGTACCTATGTTCGATAACGATTTACACCCACCCACCCGACTTCAACAGGCTTCTCAAAGTGTTTAGTCTGCATTGAGGACTTAATGAGAACTCTGTATGCTCTATGTATTCTTAGTATCCTAGTAGTGCTGCATTATGCTATTTATTAACCTAATCTGTTCATTGAAAATGCTACTAAACTGAAGAATTAATCCTGTAAGTATTATTAGACCTGAAGATCTTATTTTGATGAAGTAAAGGGTTTTTGCTCTACTACTTTGTAACTACGTACGTTTTATATAACCTCAATCCCGAGTAAAAACTTAATTAGCCGGGAGCAAAACACGGATCAAAGACTTAGTAAAATTTTAATACAAAAATTTAATTACGCATCCCCATACCATACTTCTGTGAACATACCTATATCCTTACAATATACGTTCATAAATCGTGCTATATGAGGTATATGGTATATCAGGTCAGAGTCTCAACCTGCGGTCTGGTATATCCGCCGGCGCTTCCGCTCTCTCGTTTCACCCGCGTTTTTTTATTTTATCTTTTTTTTTCTGGCCGTTTTTGTCGAAGTTCCCATGCTCAAAGGTACGATGTTTTTGAGCGAATTCATATTTCTAAACTGATCCTTATTATGATGGTGTTTTGTTTTTTGGGGATCCGTTGTCTGGGGCTGTCCTTTATTATTCATGTCAATTACAATGGGATGATATTATAATGTCAAATTTCTAGCTCAAAGATATCTGTCACTTCTCTAGTAGGACTTTACATCCCAATGTCATATTTTAAGGACATTAAAGTTACCTGAGAAATTCTTATACATATTTTCAGTTATTTTTTATCGTATTTGAAGCAGAGAATTGATTTGAAGTTATAACTATAATAAACTACTTGCAAACATGTAAAAACATACAGAACCTTTTACCAAACCTGATCCTTCATCCAGAGATTTACGAAAAAAAAATAACAAGCAATCGGAAGTCGAGTATTTGCATTAAATTGGATCGTCGAATTATGAAGATTTGAAACTCATTCTGTACAAAAGAATCTGTTGTATACAACGTGTAAAAAAAAAAACTTTTTATGAAATTGGAGATATAGAACGAATTATTTTATTCACAAAAATTGTTGAATAAAAGTATCAAAGGAAAAAATAAAGATTCTCAATTCAAGGATGTTTAATTTAAATTTAATTTTAAATTAAATACATCTCAATTTTAAGAATCTTCATCTACACTTAATATTATAAAGAGGAAAGATTTGTGTTTTTGGATTTTTGTGTGTATGTTTGTAACCCCTACCTAAAGTGGGATTGGGCCGGCCACGTCACTCGTATGCCAAACGAACTATGGGCTAGAAGAACTACCGAACGGGAGCCCATTAATGCTAGGAGAAGACGTGGACGACCCAGAAAGAGGTGGCGAGACGAACTCGATATATATCTTACGGAATGGAGAAAACTGGCACTAGATCGAGAAAAATGGAAAGAAGGGAGAGAGGCCTTTGCCCTGCAGTGGGACACCACAGGCTCATAAATAAATAAATAAAATGTTTGTAACGAATTTAAATAAACTACTGAACCGTTTCAAAAATTCTTCACCATTAGAAAGCTACGTTCATCTTGAGTAACATAGATTTTTTACTACGGGAAATTACATAATTCCCACGGGAAAACTTTTTTAGCAGCGGGTGACACCGCTGACAGAAAGCTAGTACTTTATAAAAAGAAAAACAGCCTAGTTCAATGTCCTGGGTATCGAATCGAATTAGAGTGAGTGTATATCGATCCTGTAACCTGCAGGGTGGGAATACCTATTACCAACTGAGTCACAGGGTTTCCCGCTGATTACAGGGTGTGGTGGTGATATAGTGTTGGATACCATATGTAATATGTTGAAACTAATTTTGTAGGTTGTATTAGTTAAATCATGTCGTTAGCATTGCCGAATTACCTACACACATCAATGAATGTTCCAGTAATTTCCACGTATCGATGCGTGCGTGTTTCTGAAAGCCGGATACAGGAATTGCATTGCTGGTGAAATATTTGTATTCAGTTGAAAAATACACAAGTTTTTAACACGTTTGTAACTTTTCCAATCAAACGTATGGAATACTGAGTGTACAAATTACTAACAAATTTTTCCATACAAAGTGACCGCCTCAATCCGACAATTTGTATGGGAATGCAAATTTTTTTTTCATTTCCTGAAAAAAAATCCCGGTGATAGTTGTTCAGTTTCGTTGACTGGGCAATTCCTATCAGTTTGCGGGACTCTGTCCCTTACACCCGGTATATACAGGGTGTAAGGGACAGCGTCCCGCAAACTGATAGGGGTTGCCCAGTCAACGATACTGAACACATATCACCAGGATTTTTTTTCAGGAAATGAAAAAAAAAATTTGCTTTTCCATACAAATTGTCTGATCGATGTGGTCATTTTGTATGAAAAAGCTATTATTTTTTTTCATTTCCTGAAAAAAAGTTCTGGTGGTAGTTGTTCAGTATCGTTGACTGAGCAACCCCAATAAGTTTGCGGGACGCTGTCCCTTACACCCTTTATAGTTTCCTAGTATTTCCCGTTGCGTTTTTTTTACTTATTTCGAATTCTCGATTTCTGTGCTTAACTATACAGGGTGTAAAAAAGTACTACGTTCCTTTAAACCACGTGCTCTGCTAATGATAACAAACAACTTTCGCAAAGAGAATTTTTTTTTAGCTTTAAATAAAATTTAGCCTTGTCCATATAAAATTGCGGATGAGGAGAGCATCTTTGTATGGAAAAGGCAATATTTTTTTCGAGCTAAAATTTTTGGGCTTTGGGAAAGTTGTTTGGTATCATCAGTAGAACATGTGGTTGAAAGGAACGCAGTACTTTATTTTACACCCTGTATAGAGGTAGACAGTTTCAGTTGGAAATATTTCCATTCACGATATATTTTTTTTATAAGTAAATAACATACCGCAACGTACCAGCAATATGCTGTACCTATTATGTAAAGTTTTCCATAACATCATTTATAAATTTCTACTGAAACAGGAAATTGGCCGCTTTTCCACTAGACGTCACGTCAACGGCAACGGCGACGCCACGGCGGCGATCACGTGACAATATCTATGAGAATCGATGACATGCCGTGACGGTGCCGTGCCGGCAAGTGGAAAAGCGTGTCATATAATTTCATTGATTTCATACATTATCTCACCTACGATATCGTCGACGGTACCGTGCCGTCGCCGTTGCCGTTGACGTTCCGTCTAGTGGAAAAGCGCCCATTATCCTAGCATGTACCGGTTACCTACTTAACGAAAAATGGACAACTATAAAATCAGGGCCTATAAAAAATATTTAAAAAAATCCAACAAAAGTCGATAGGTGTTTATGACGATTCCCAGAGCCGCGCCTACCTCTCGTGCTATAACCAATACCGCGCGCGCTCGGTTATAGCACGAGAGATAGGCGCAGCTCTTGGAATCATAATAAAAACCCGCTTTTGGTTATTTGATTTTTTTGAGTTGGATTTATTTTTTATTTTTTACGGGCTCTTTATACGTTTCTGAAGTACCCCTTAAGCTATGGCACGCAATTAAATTAACACGCTGTATAATAAATATCACAACGAAATACTAGAACGATGATACACGGAAAATGGTAAAGTTCAGTACCTCCGTAATCACAAATTTACAAAGGAAACGAGTAAAAGGTCATAGCCGGGTAAAACCTGCCAGGTTATCCGGTAAACTAGGGCGCCATACTCGTACCCGGGTAATCCTCATATCGCGTGACTGGAGAGAACCTGGATGAAAACATTACCCACCTTTATTATTTATGGTGAAGGAGGTAGGTTTTTTATTAGGAAAGTATTTCTAATCATACAGATAGAGAACAAATATCTTAGAATAAGCAAGCTGAAGTTGGAATGGGTTTGGATACAAGTTAACAAAACAGTGTTACATACGTACATAAGGTCACGCCTTTATCCCTTACGGGGTACGCAGAGCGTAAAAGGTGTGGAAGTAACATAAAGGGGAAAATTTTGTTTGTATGTATTCGATAAACTGCGCACCGATTTTAATAATTCTCAGCATTGAAGTGATTATACTTCACACACATACGGGGTGTAAGGGGCAGCGTCCCGCAAACTGATAGGGGTTGCTCAGTCAACGAAACTGAACAACTATCACCAGGAAATTCTTTCAGGAAATAAAAAAAAAATACTTTTCCATATAAATTGTCTGATCGAGGTTGGTCATTTTGTATGGGAAAGTCGATTTTCTTTTCCATCTCCTGAAAGAACTTCCTGGTGATAGTTGTTCAGTATCGTTAACTGAGCAACCCCTATCAGTTTGCGGTTTAACACCCAGTATAAGTACAAACAACCTTACCTACCCGAAGTAACAAAAAATATGAATTTGGATATTGTTCGTGGAAATATTTGAATACACCCACTTGCCTAAAGGTAACCCTTTTGGCGATATTTTTATACTTTACACGTGTGAAAAAAATTGTGTTTACACGTGGAGAGAAAGTAAACAAACAGGACGAATTCATCCGCTTTTGCTAATTTCTTTATTTTTTCAGATTTGAAGGATAATATTTCTTCCATGCTGGACTAGGAGCGATAGAAAAACAAAGAATGTGCCAGCTGCATCTCCTCCCGGGCATGGTGTAAAAACCAGCTAAGGGATTCGAGGGTTTAAGTGTATTACAATTAATAGGCGATGGGCTGACAACCTGTCACTATAGCAATATACATTATCATCAACCCTCAAAACTTGAGCGTTCTTCAGACGTGGCGGAACGACTTTTATTTAGGTTGTTTTGCTCTGCCTACCCCTCTATAAAGTTCACTCTCTGTTCCTTCAATCTCTTATTCTGATGAGACAGATTGACTGACACGACCAGAGATAAATCAGGCACAGGAACGACTATTTACATGCCCATCCGACAGCATGGATCATCTTACTTTTCGGACAATCAGGTGATCAGACTGCAACGTCCTAACCAAACTAGAAACAACAACACAAAGTCAGTGGTATCGATATGTAAGCGCACAAAATCTCTAAATCTTGACTAAAATGGTCTCCTGTCATTGTCTATCCTGAGAGAATAGAAAGGGACGGCAACAATTTTGGTGAAGATTTAGTTAGGTCACGCTCTCCATGAATCGATAGCATTGTCCCCCGCCGGAAATCGAACCCGGGACCTCCGGGTTATGAGACCATGGCTCAGACCACTAGACCTCGGAGGATGTTTAGCTGAAAATGTAATTTAGTTTCAGGTGCATTCACTTTTATCGTAGATGCTAAACACTGCAGCTTGTTTAAGGTAGCTTAAATTAGCTGTAGCGTACCGGAAATAGCTTCTACTAAATTAGCTAGCGTTTAGCTCGGTGGTTAAGAATGCTACTTTACGTTATACCTAGGTTAAAAGCTATAATTTCTAAGTGTAAAGGAATTGTTGACCAAACCTGTGTTTTTTTTTTATTTCGGTCTATATTCCTGAAAATTGATCAGTTTCGTGGGTTACATTTCATACCCTAAAGTTTAATAAGCTCAGAGTTACTTTCGCATTCTATAGAATGGATGCTTTTCTCGTATTTAATTACAAAAAATATTCCAGGCCATAACCAACACAAAAATTTCGAGATTGCCCTTGCGTCAACACCGCTAAAGAGTGTTCATGACGTCAGTTCTTATCCTGGCTCAGAGAAATCTCTGGAGCTAACTAATAAACAAGAAATAAATACTCATTTTAGTCTCAACGGTGTCCATTGTATATTTATAATTGGATCAGTTATGCGGCTGGAATATTTTTTGTAATTAAATACGAGAAAAGCATCCATTCTATAGAATGCGAAAGTAACTCTGAGCTTATTAAACTTTAGGGTATGAAATGTAACCCACGAAACTGATCAATTTTCAGGAATATAGACCGAAATAAAAAAAAAACACAGGTTTGGTCAACAATTCCTTTACACTTAGAAATTATAGCTTTTAACCTAGGTATAACGTAAAGTAGCATTCTTAACCACCGAGCTAAACGCTAGCTAATTTAGTAGAAGCTATTTCCGGTACGCTACAGCTAATTTAAGCTACCTTAAACAAGCTGCAGTGTTTAGCATCTACGATAAAAGTGAATGCACCTGAAACTAAATTACATTTTCAGCTAAACATCCTCCGAGGTCTAGTGGTCTGAGCCATGGTCTCATAACCCGGAGGTCCCGGGTTCGATTTCCGGCGGGGGACAATGCTATCGATTCATGGAGAGCGTGACCTAACTAAATCTTCACCAAAATTGTTGCCGTCCCTTTCTATTCTCTCAGGATAGACAATGACAGGAGACCATTTTAGTCAAGATTTAGAGATTTTGTGCGCTTACATATCGATACCACTGACTTTGTGTTGTTGTTTCTAGTTTGGTTAGGACGTTGCAGTCTGATCACCTGATTGTCCGAAAAGTAAGATGATCCATGCTGTCGGATGGGCATGTAAATAGTCGTTCCTGTGCCTGATTTATCTCTGGTCGTGTCAGTCAATCTGTCTCATCAGAATAAGAGATTGAAGGAACAGAGAGTGAACTTTATAGAGGGGTAGGCAGAGCAAAACAACCTAAATAAAAGTCGTTCCGCCACGTCTGAAGAACGCTCAAGTTTTGAGGGTTGATGATAATGTATATTGCTATAGTGACAGGTTGTCAGCCCATCGCCTATTAATTGTAATACACTTAAACCCTCGAATCCCTTAGCTGGTTTTTACACCATGCCCGGGAGGAGATGCAGCTGGCACATTCTTTGTTTTTCTATCGCTCCTAGTCCAGCATGGAAGAAATATTATCCTTCAAATCTGAAAAAATAAAGAAATTAGCAAAAGCGGATGAATTCGTCCTGTTTGTTTACTTTCTCTCCACGTGTAAACACAATTTTTTTCACACGTGTAAAGTATAAAAATATCGCCAAAAGGGTTACCTTTAGGCAAGTGGGTGTATTCAAATATTTCCACGAACAATATCCAAATTCATATTTTTTGTTACTTCGGGTAGGTAAGGTTGTTTGTACTTATACTGGGTGTTAAACCGCAAACTGATAGGGGTTGCTCAGTTAACGATACTGAACAACTATCACCAGGAAGTTCTTTCAGGAGATGGAAAAGAAAATCGACTTTCCCATACAAAATGACCAACCTCGATCAGACAATTTATATGGAAAAGTATTTTTTTTTTATTTCCTGAAAGAATTTCCTGGTGATAGTTGTTCAGTTTCGTTGACTGAGCAACCCCTATCAGTTTGCGGGACGCTGCCCCTTACACCCCGTATGTGTGTGAAGTATAATCACTTCAATGCTGAGAATTATTAAAATCGGTGCGCAGTTTATCGAATACATACAAACAAAATTTTCCCCTTTATGTTACTTCCACACCTTTTACGCTCTGCGTACCCCGTAAGGGATAAAGGCGTGACCTTATGTACGTATGTAACACTGTTTTGTTAACTTGTATCCAAACCCATTCCAACTTCAGCTTGCTTATTCTAAGATATTTGTTCTCTATCTGTATGATTAGAAATACTTTCCTAATAAAAAACCTACCTCCTTCACCATAAATAATAAAGGTGGGTAATGTTTTCATCCAGGTTCTCTCCAGTCACGCGATATGAGGATTACCCGGGTACGAGTATGGCGCCCTAGTTTACCGGATAACCTGGCAGGTTTTACCCGGCTATGACCTTTTACTCGTTTCCTTTGTAAATTTGTGATTACGGAGGTACTGAACTTTACCATTTTCCGTG
>JARACY010005487.1:0-21602 GCA_029255725.1 Scrobipalpa atriplicella | reverse complement strand
ATCAGGTTTGTAATTTTGTAACTCTGACCCAAATAATATTTATATTTTAAATATACAGGGTGTAACAGATAGGGTATATATTATGCATCGAGAAATGTGTGAATCTACCCATGAAACTGAACAACTTTCCCTAAGAAACATAGGTCGAAAAACCAAAAAAAACTCGTGACCTTTCATACTAAATGCATCAGCTGATAGCGTATTTAGTATGGGAAGTCAAATTCTTTTTTTCGTATTTCGACCTATGTTCCTTAGGGAAAGTTGTTCAGTTCATGGGTAGATTCACACATTTCTCGATGCATATACCCTTTCTGTTACACGTTGTATATTTAATATATTTTATATTATAAAATATTTTATTACGATCAATCATTGTATGATTTGAGTTTTTTTTATTAATATAAAATATAATAAAAACAGATCGACATGGTTTTCAAATCCGTTCACCCGAGGCAGCTATACATTTGACAGTATGGCGTGTGCTGCTTACCGCCACGCTAGAACCGACCTGGCTACGCCCCTGTTGGATGCGTCAGGGAAACCACGGGTGTTGTTTGCTGGCGAAGCGACACATGAGACGCACTTTTCTACCGTGCACGGGGCTGCAGATACGGGCGTCAGAGAGGCTAGAAGGCTGTTGAATAGTATTAGCAAAATATAAGTATTAAAATTCCTTAAGAACAATTATTATTATGTTGTCAACAATAACAAAACGAAATATTTGTGTATATTTATTAATATAGCTACCTACTGTAATTAAAAAATATATATATATACACATTTTTTCCTACTTTACCGTGTTTATTGTGATATTACAGACTACCTAGTTACTTATTTACCTTGATATAATTATACCTAACGTTCTAGTCATAAATAGCTATTTTTTATGTAACTGGTGCATAATGAGGGATATTTAACACGAGTGTGGTTTATGAAACGAGCGCAGCGAGTTTCATAAAAGTATACACGAGTGTTAAATACTAATTGGGAGCCAAACTAAAAGCTAAATGCAGATGGCGCTGTGGGCGACTGTACCTTGTTACGTGTCAATGTCACATGTGTAATGCGATTTTATCAGTATTTTTTACCATTATACGATACTTTTTAAATATAATCACTTTCTTTGTAATGCGCTGAACACAATCAACTTGCATCACTTGCACTGAAGTTTTTAATACGTAATTTTTTTTTTCCACTGGCACCCACTGTTTTCATTGTTTGGAATATTTGGAAAACAAATGAATTCCCCTATTTTTGCAATTAAATGCATTGCATTGTGGCATTAACTGATAATATTCCAAAAATATTCAGTTTGTTTACAAAAGCTGGTACAATTTGACAGTTCTCAAGGTACAGTCGCCCATGCGACACCTAGCGGGAGAAAAAGGCAGTTTTCCTCCTCATTATGTACAGTTTCATACAATAGTTTATCTACACTCATACAACAAATTTAAATTAAAGAAAAAATAAAGTAATCATTATTTCTTCTTTTCTAGTTTGCTCAAATAGCAAGCATTTGCGTAAAAATTAAAAAAAAAAAACTTATTTTGTTACAGCTTTGCGATAACGAAATGAAATTTGTATGGTTCCTTAGTCACGGCTGCATCGAAAGGTATATCATTTGCTTAGCGTTTCTGATAAGTAAATGAAGGATTTACGACATGAGTGTAGATAAATATATTTATCGCTTTTATATAGGTACCATACCTAACTATAAAAAGTATAAAATAAAAAGTATGTTGATCAGAATATTAAACAAAGTAATTAAGTAACCTTACTGAAGAATTTCAATTCCTTCTAGAGCTTGTCTGAACTGAACGCACCCTTGAAATTGAAACATGGAATAAAAACATCAGCTGCTTACTGCTTACATGGGCTGATGACATTTAACTTTTTCCTTCTCTTTCACACAAATACACAATACAGCACAGAAACAGCTGATTTAAAACCTTTAAAAGGTTTTTAAGATTGTAATTACCATGGTAATTACTTTAAGGTGTTTTGTTTTTAAAATATGTATTATTTATCAGTTTGATTTCATCATTTTTACCAATGAATCGAAAAAACCCAAGATTTACTAAATATATTTATCAAACAAATCTCTCTTATCAAATAATATAAGTATAATACTAATCTAAAAAAACAGCTGATAAGATTGTTGTCGTTCTTATACCACTATACCTACCCGGTGAACGTGATCCGTGATAAAATACAAGTTAGTTAAAAGTATAACCTTAAAATACGTGAAAATATAACCTTACTTAATATTATACCTATACTTGTTTAAAAATACTAGTGACAAAATTGTGCTTTTCAAAAGAATTTGGAACCCAATATTAAAGTAAGTAAAGTACCTACTTAAAATACATAATCAATTAATAAATTATAATACCAACATATCATACCTACCTATATCATCAAATGTTTAATGTTATATTTAAAACACACTAACGAAATTTAATATTTTATTTGTACATATATATACGTAGGTACTCAAAAGGTAATTTTTTAAATGTTTTATTTTATTTTATTTTATTTTATTATTTTATTTTCTTAGGAAGATTTACAGACAAATGTATTATGATTTAGAAATAAGATAGATATTCCAATGCTATTAATAAATCTCCACAAATAGAGTGTTATATACAAACAAAACATAAACAGAAGAGAGAAAGGGAAGTTAGTTTAAACATTTAAGTGAATATAACTTTTTTTTTCACTACATATTTATATATATACGTAGGTACTCAAAAGGTTATTTTTTAAATGTTTTCACTACATATTTATTAGGTAGGTACATATCAATGGAAGTCAACCCTAACAATTTTTGATGTCCTATTACTGTATTACCAAACTCCATATTGTCCAAAAAATTAAAATTCCTCATAGTCGTCGGTTTACACTGCCTTGGGAATATTGGAGTTAGAGAGCATTAATTATTTAACCTCAGTTTTCTAGGATTTCCCTCCCCAAAAAAATTACATCAACTATTATTCGGTTTTTTTTTTTTAATATAAGCTTTTACGGCTCTGGAAACTGAGTCCTTTTGAGCCAGTCTTATAATATCTTCTTCCTTCTTTTCTTCATTTAAAATTATCTTTCTTAACTCTTCTTTTTCTTGATAGATTATCATCATAGATCACCAATAGTTGCCAAGTGCGCCTCGGCCACTGTTCTTCTCCAGTCCACTTAAATAAAATCTGAGTTAGAGATTCGTCTATATAATTATAATTATGTTACCGTAACATTGCATAAATCGTTAGACTATAATCTATCTTAGGAAATTTATAACCTAACCTAACCTAACCTACCTAAAGTTTATAAACTGACGAGTAAGTTTGTAAACTAACAGTTGTTACAATTTTACGCTGACACAAGTTATTTTTGAATTTAATTTATTCGTAGGTTTTGACGTCTATTTTCTGATCTGGTTTCTATTCCCTCTTTTCGCTTTGCTTTCCGTTTCACTCTTTAATTTTTTTCAATAATCGACATGACACTGACACTGGCAAAATGTCAAAAAGTATTGAAAAATGAAAAATCCACTGAGTATATTATTATAGTACTTTGTGTAATTAATCAACTAGGAAAAATCCATGGAGAAATCCCATAAAATGCAAGTGTTAAAATTATACATCGAAATAATATAGGTAATAAAACTATATCGACAAAATGGCGAAACCTAGCACCAAAAATAATATTATACATGCGGCTCTCTCAGAGCTCATAATATTATCTGAGCACAAACCCTAAAAATGTAAGTGTAACTATCGTAACAATACAAAACAAACCGTTGGTATATCAATATCACATCACATCAAAATCACATTCTAGTCTAGGCTTAGATAGTCTAGGTATATATAACTGTAAGTAAAGTAGGTAGGTACCTACCTACTGTATAAAATGAAATTTAAGTATGTGTGTGTGTGTGTGTGTGAAATTCAACAATTTTCTTGGTGCAACTGCATTTTTAATGGTATTTGTTATTCAAACACTTGTACTCATTTCATTTCACAATATTTCTTTTAATTTTTAATAAAAGAAATATTGTTAAATGAGTAGGTACAAGTGTATGAATAACAAATACCATTCAACAATTTTCTTTCTATTTTTACAGAATGCCCGTACAAAGCTACGACACAATTATAATCGGCCTGGGTGCGGCTGGCGTGACCGCTGCGTCGACTCTCGGGAGGGCCGGTAAAAGAGTCCTCGGTCTCGAGGCACAGGACCGTATTGGGGGGAGGGTCCATACTGTGCCGCTTGGGGATGGGGTCGTTGAACTTGGAGCTGAATGGTAAGTATGTCAATTCGAGTAATTTTGGTAGGTAGAATAGAAACGTCCTCATAAAATATAATCTACCTACCTATCAGCGTTGGAAGATATTTTTTTTTTTCGGGAAAAGCGGGATTCTTTGGTCGAAATCGGGACATAATTTAAAAAAACAGAAAATTTAGTAGTTTTCACTACTTATACTTTTATCTGAGGTTGAAACTAAGTTTACAGTCATTAGTAACTAACGAAAGAGTAAAAGAGAATATTATGATACGTTTTTTTATTATGCGCTTAGCCAGTACCAGTAACCAGTAAGCCTCCTCCGCGCTTGGCCTCATTGTCGAGTAGACTAGACCAAGCCTGTTCCGCGCTTTACCTCATTGTCGGGTAGACTAGACCAAGCCTGTTCCGCGCTTTACCTCATTGTCGAGTAGACTAGACCAAGCCTGTTCCGCGCTTTACCTCATTGTCGAGTAGACTAGACCAAGCCTGTTCCGCGCTTTACCTCATTGTCGAGTAGACTAGACCAAGCCTGTTCCGCGCTTTACCTCATTGTCGAGTAGACTAGACCAAGCCTGTTCCGCGCTTTACCTCATTGTCGAGTAGACTAGACCAAGCCTGTTCCGCGCTTTACCTCATTGTCGAGTAGACTAGACCAAGCCTGTTCCGCGTGGGACATTATATTTTCGACGTCCCGTCCCGCCACTAGCTCACCTATCAAATCAAAAAAAAAAAAATGAAATATACTTTCACTTACCTGATTATTTTTTCCAGGGTACACGGCAGCAGCCCCAGCCACGTATACGACGAGGCGGTCAAAAACAACATTGTCCTGATCCCCCAAGACCTGGAACTGACAGTGTTCCACTCTAACGGTATAAAACCTATATTTTTAAATTGTTATTGTTTTTAAGACATGTTAATATTTCGCACAGGAGGGATTTGAACCCACGACTTTCAGCAAACCGTGTCACTGTTCAAATACTTCGGTGATTTCAGTGGTTCCATTCAAAAATCTATGTAAGAGTAGGTGAGTTTATGTTCCTTGATGTAAGACTGTGAGGCGGACGTTACAGCGCCATCTCTCGAACTAGTTTTTTTTTGCAATAGGACGAGTCAAGTAGTTATATTTTTTCAAATCCCACTTGTGCGAAAGTTTTGGTTTCTATATTTACAGGTTTAAAACCTGATGAAGAATACCAGAATACTGTGAGAGGACTGGTGGACTTCATGTTCGTACACACTGAGAGGGGTGCGGATAAAGCTGAACCTGTGGGCCAGTATACTACGAGAAAGTAAGTATGTAATGTAGATTGATTTGGCATTCAACTCGAAACTGATTCCATCAAATCCGCAACTAGTTTCTTACCTTTTGAATCAGCTTAGATTAGACGCTGCGAATAATAGAACTCTATAAAACGCTTAATTTTTGACCACGCGACACGACCACGCATACCAAATTATTTTGGCTGTGCTGTTGTAGAAAATAATAAAGAAAAAATAAAAATAATTATGAAAATCTTTGAAAAAACTGTTTTCGGTAATAATTTTGTAAATTTGAAAAAGTAAGTGCTATTTTTTTTTGGACAGGATTTTTAAAATATACCTACTATGCACCTGTCTTTACATTTTACTAACCACCTAAATTTTCATTACAGGTTAATGGAATACCTGAAAGCGGAGAACCCAGACCTCCTGGAAAACCAAGAACTTATCAACATGACATTGGAGTTCATGAACCAACTGACCAACAACTACAATGCGTCGAACGACTGGAATGAAGTTAGCTCGCAGTCCAGATATGAGGTGTTGGAAGGGCATCAACATCTGAGTTGGCACAGGCACGGGTTTAAGACATTTTTCGACTTTCTTTTGGTAAGGCAAAGGAACCTAACACTTAACTTAAATAATAGTTATGTCAAGGAGGATAATAGTAATAAGTCGTCCTTGAAATTAGAATGCAATGCAAGGATGCATTGAGTTTGAAACATTTTGAAACTCACTTCACATTCGGTCTTCTTCTGATGCACCCTGGTATCAGAGTATATAAACCGCCTAGTTGCGCAGCAAATATGCCTCTGACATGGTTTGTGTAACGACCACTATCAAAGACAGCGACCGGGCCCAACGGCTTAGCTTAATGTGCCCTCCGAAGCACAGAATCCCTTAATAATAATAATAAGTCCTCCTTTAATTTAGTATGCATTGCAAGGATGCATTATGAGTTTGAAACATTTTGTTTTTCGTGAACCTTTCACTTCACGAAAAACGTTAACACGATTGGTAACATATTGGTAATAACATGTTGAATTTGAAGCCATAAAAATCTACAGTCGTACAAGGATCTTTTGGCGCGTGGGTGACATTGACAGCACAGATTACCTAGTATACATGTCCGTTTGGTTATGTATACTAGGTAATCTGTGCTGTCAATGTCATGTCACCCACGCGCCAAAAGAAAGATCCTTCCTTGTACGCACTTGTACGACTGTATACATAAGAGCAGTGAGTGTTGAGTGTAGTGTACCTAGCTGTTGCGCCGCAGTTTCTTCTCGACTGCTTGTTCTAATACCTACTATTTGCATTGCGTAGATTTATTAAACCAGGGATCAGGGATAATTTATGCCATACTAAAACGTCAATTTTGTACGGGAAAATTATCTCTTAAAAAATATTATTCATCATAACATAACACTTATGTAGGTAGTATAAATTATTATAGTTCAACACAACTGACAAGGATTATCAACAGGAAACACTGTGATGCCGTTGACCAGGGTATACAGCTAGCTAGGATGTGAATTCTAGGTATACCTACCATACCAGTCCTACCACTTATATTTTTATTTTTTTCATATTTGCAGAACAAGGACGTCGGCTTCCCAACACTAGAAATCAAATTAAACACAGAAGTGTCTCAGATAGAATGGCCACAGGATCCCAGTGAGAAGGTTAAAGTCACATGCGCCAATGGGAGGGTCTATAAGGCCTCGCGGGTTATTGTTACTGTTTCCCTGGGTGTTTTGAAAGAAAGGTAATTTTTTAATTATTTTTTTATCTTCACTGAGCATTGGTGAGGCGCAAAAGTCGACAAAACTGGCTAAATAAGTTGCGCGATAATAGGGTCTCTCTTTTCCGCACCATGAATTCAAAACAGAGTTCTGACTGTCGCGCATAACTGTTTTGTCGCCTGTGCAGGCATAGCCTATAAGGCAAGCAACAACAATGAAGAAACTATCTATAGTAATAGTCGACAGACTTTAAAACATCAGCTCAACCATTGCCGTCCTATTATTATAGTTACAAACAAACATTTCATTGTAAATAATGCTGATTTTAGGCTATTTTTTAAGTCGACCAATAAAAATCACTTAAACTAAACATTAACCTATTTTAAATCTATCTTAATGTTGGTAACAGGCACGCAACTATGTTCCAACCACAGTTACCAAAAGAAAAAATTAAAGCCATTGATACAATAAGAATGGGAGTAATGGACAAAATCGACCTAGTTTTTGACGATATCTGGTGGCCTTTGGATGCTGTCTTCTTCGGTTTCCTTTGGAAGGAAGAAGACAGAAAGGAAATCCCTGCAGAAGACTTCTGGACCACTAGAGTGTTTGCTGCTTCTAGGCCGATGGGATCAAGGAATGTTTTGACTATGTGGACTAGTGGTGAAATAGGAAAATTGGTAAGATTTATATAAATTACTTAGCTTTCCGCCCCGCGGTTTTGCCCGCTGTTCAATAAGTTTTCCCTTGGGGATAAGATATTTTCCCGCGATAAAAAGTAGCCTATTTACGTGCCCAGGATTACGTACGTGCATACAAGCATTAACATCTCCCCATAACTCGCGAGTGGCAGAGTAGGTCTATGATGACTAAAGTGGAAATGCGTGAAATTAAATGTTACGTGCTCGACGTTTCGCTCCAGACGATGCGGGCCATTTTTAAACTGTAGGTCAGGGGTGGACAACCTTTTGAATGTTGCGGGCCAGATTTGCCGATATTAATGTGGTCGCGGGCCGTATAAATCTAAATCATATAAGAACTATGAAAAAGATGCGGTGGTATCCACCCGGGGAAGGAATGGTGGCGGCAAGTGCATTTATGGGAAAAGTATCGCGAGCGAAGCGAGCGCAATTTTTTTTGTTACAAATATGCCCAGAACAGAACCGAAACTCCTTCTCGCAGTTTGCAATCACATTTCAATGACGACAAAAGGGCTTAAACTTAACTGATTTCGCACGCTTTTTTAAAATCCTTCCGCGGGCCGGATGAATGATTTGGCTGTAATAATAACATTATTTTAATTTTATATATTTATCAAACCGATTCTTCCTTACAAAACTAAAATATTTTACAGGTAGAAACACTGCCCATTGACGAGGTGAAACGGAAATGCAGAGGTATCCTGCAGCGATTCATGGGCGGCAGCAATTTCACTGTACCAGAGCCTTTAGCTATAGAGAGGTAAGCAATGTCATGTCACCCATGTTTTTCTCCACATTAAAAAAAAAATCTCTCCCGCGCTTGCTATGCTTGCGATATGAGTAATACAGTGTGTTTTAATTGCGTGCCATAGCTTAGAGGGTGTATCAGCAACTTAAAAGGAGCCTATAAAAAATATTTAAAAAATCCAACTCGAAAAAAAAAACAAAAGTCGGTACGTCGGTAGGTATTTATGATGATTCCCAGTGCTGCGCCTACCTCTCGTGCTATTAACCATAACAGCGCGAGCGCGACGCGCGAGTCGCATCGACCAATGATAGTGACTAGCGTGCGCTCGGTTATAGCACGAGAGGTAGGCGCAGCTCTTGGAATCATAATAAATACATGTGCTCGTACGTTATTGAAACACCCCTTTAGCTATGGTACGCAATTAAATTAACATCCTGTATATACCTCGGTTACTATAGTCCAATGCAAGGGCGGATTTAGGGGGGGTTTGTACAGTACATACTTGTACCCCCCCCCCCCAGACTTACTTGATCCGCCCTTAAAATCCTGGATCCGCCCTTGGTACAATGTCCATTAATCTATATTCTATGCACATTTCAATACCTATGAAATGTTCACTATTTCCAGATCGACCTGGTTCTCCAACCCCTACACAAGAGGCAGCTATTCCTTCGACAGCATCCACGCAGCACACTACCCAGACGCACGCAAAGACCTGTCCACCCCTCTCCTAGACGCGGCTGGGAAACCGCGAGTGCTGTTCGCTGGGGAAGCGACAGAGCTGGTGCATTTCTCGACTGTCCACGGCGCCTCGGAGACTGGCCATAGGGAAGCTATGAGGATTTTGAAGCTTTCCAGCAAGATATAATTTATTGATAGGTTTATTAGAATACTGAAGCTGCCTACGCACAAGCCGGCATGCCGCCGACTCGCCCGGCGTCAAAGCCGGCGGCAATGCCATGTAGGCAGCTTTAGCCTAACTTTCCACTCTGTGTTTTCACCATGGAGGTAATAAGTACTATTTCGTTTTCACCCAGCGAAATGAGATGAAAAAAAAATTTGATATGCGAAAAATTCAACTTAGCGATCATTTAAGAGCATCTGTAAAATGCAATAAAAATCTGAAAATCATGGAAATTTCAAACTTTTGTTTCGTATTAAGGGAATACAGTTAAGAATTTCATTATTTTGTATAGGTAAATATTTTTTAAATAATACCAGAAATATATTAATCTTGTAATATTGATCGTTCTTTTCTTTTTACTATTCATTTAGTTAGTAGGTATTTAGTACGTACCTACCTACGCGCCAACTTGTATTGTAGTAATTAATTGGGTAATTAAGGTGATTCCTACCGGCAAATGGTTGTTTTAAAAAGGATATTTCTCCTAAACGAATCAGTGGAAAATTCTAAAAAAATATACTCATAAAAAATCTGAAAGTAAAGCTGTTACCTATTTATCAGTAAATTTGATATTCCTTCTAAACTATAAGCAGCGATTTCACGGTTCCTTCGGGAAATTATCCGTTTAATCAACCAATTTAAAACCTTATAAAAGTCGTCGCTTAACCGCTTTTAATCGATCGATTTTGTTAACTTTTTGAGAACGCAGCCTTATCATCAGCTGTTAGCACAAGGTCAGCACGCCTTAAGCCGGCTACGCTACGCACTATCCATCGCGGCTGTACGTCCCGCCAAGGCCACGGCGCTGGATGTAGCATACGCACCATCGTGCACGAAAAATTTGCTGTACAGCCAGCTTGTCAAAATGAATCAGACGTACCAGTATTGCCAGATGCCCGCGAGTCTAAGTCGCCCAACTTTGTATCGGAAGTAGCCCAAAAGGGCTAATTTGTATGGGCTTCAACGTTTTCTTGTCGCCCAATGTCGGATTTTGAGTAGCCCAAACGCCATTCATTATTTGTATGAGGCTTTAACGTTTTCTTGTCGCCACTGGAGCAGGGATGTTATATGCCAACTTAGAAATTATGACACAGGCCCGTCAAAATTATGGTACCTCAGCAAAAATTATGGTACGGTTTGATTTTCAGTAAAATAAGCCAAAAAAAATTAAAATGGACGTAAGTTTAACATGAAAAAATCTTCTTCGTACCTATTTTACCTTGATTCTACCCCTTTGCTTTTACCGGACGCTCACCGCAAGAAGAAAACTAGATAAGTTAAACCTACAATGACCTACATCCTAGAGAATATCAGTAGTATGCATCAAAAACAAAAACGAAACGTAATATCTGTTCCATTACACGACAAATTGTGTGTCCAAAAAAAATGTTTGTATGGTAATTAATGGTAAATGCTAAATTATGGTACTTTTGCGTACCATAATGAAGTTCTAGGGTACAGGGTACGAGGACCTGAATTATGGTACATGTACCATAATTATGGTACGTATAACACCACTGCACTGGAGGCCCTGAAGTAACCCGAACGGCGACAAATCGCCCAATCTGGCAACCCTGTGACGTACGTCAGCGCTACTCACTATCCATCTGCTGGACGGTCGCGGTGGTGGGGGCGCTTGCTGGACGCAAAATTGATCCAGCACATCCAGCAAGGTAATAATAATAATTATTGACGTACGTCAAGACTATACACTGTCGTTTTTCGTCGTGCATCGTGCATGACCTTGGCGGGACGTACAGCAGGATGGATGGTGCGTAAGAGGCTTAAGGCGTTTTATTAAACGCGTAGCGTAGGAAGAATGAATACCTACTGAAGACTGGGGTACGTTCACGGGCGCACGGTTAGCGTAAACTTAGGGGAACTTTTCACTTTGACAGTTGATAAAGCCCCGTTCATAAGCGCCTGTCAGGGTAAATGTCGCTCTAAGATTCTCGACCTATTTACATCGAGAGAATTTGTCCGAATGTCACTTTTGACAGTATTTGCACGGTTCGTTTTGTAAGTTTGTGGGTTTCTTTTGATATTTTTATAAATAAAAGACTGATTTGCGATCTAAAAAGTGTGTGTTAATGTGAAGAAATGATTCTGGATTGAAAATAATTCTTTAAGAACACGGAAATTATGTGTTCATAAGTTATTATTCCCAAGTTAATGTATGTGGCCGTGAGGTTAGTTTTGTGTGTTTAAAACTCGGTTTTTAAGTTATGTTTCATGTAAAAAAACACTGTGTTGCGACTATTTGGAGATAAAGTTCAGGTATTAGGCTAATATCACTCATTAAAAGTCTGATTGTGCTTGATTACAACATAAACAAAGTTGTTAGTCACAAACTCATCTTTCCTAAGGAATTTATTAAATTTGTTTATGAAAACATCCTAAAACATGTATAAGGCTATAAAATAAGGTCATCTGAACTATATTGTTTCTGTTTACAGTGAACTCACCTATATTTCTTTTGCTTTTTAGATGGATACATAACATCAGCCCCTGTAGTCTAGTGGGTTGATCTTTAAGTGAGTTTATGTTCCTTGGGTTTGTTTGCTTATATGACAATTATTGTAGAGTGATAGATAGTTAGATTTTGAAATGTGTCAAGGTCAACATTCTATACATAATTTTATTAGCAACTGTTAATCTTAACATCTATGTGATTTCTTCCTACCCTGTCTCAAACATAATTAATTGTTATTTAAGTAGGTAGGTTTATGACATTTTCCTAAATTAAACATGCTTTCTTTTGATTTCCAGCTGACTCCGGTGATTCGTCTTAGCTGCTGAAGTAGGACTGTGCCTGGTCTGTCAGAGCTCGAATGCCTTCAATAAAATCTTCTTCTTATGAAATATGTGAATCTACCCATGCAACTAAACAACTTTCCGTGAGGAACATAGGTCAACGAAAAACTTTTTTTTTTTCATTATAAATGTGCTATCAGCTGATGTATTTTGTATGAAAGGTGAACATTTATGTTTTCGTTTTTCAGGCAGAATGCGCTGGAGGGACTAGCCACTTTCTTCTCTAGCCATCACATCAAGACTAGCAGCGATCAAGAACATCGCTTGCCAGCCCTACAGACCGTCCTGTGAGGAGATAAGATGCCCTCAAGGTGGATCTGGATAAGTTGTTAGCTGCTGATGTCATCGAAGAAAGTGAGTCACTATGGGCGACCAATGTAGTTCTTGTGCCGAAGAAAACTGGAGGTATGTTTCTTGGTATTGATTATCGCAAACTAAATACAGTCACTGAGCCTGATTCATATCCCTTGCCAAGGATTGATGATGTGTTGCATGCAACCAAGACAACCAGTTACTTGACCACGCTTCATTTGAGGTTTCAGATTTTCCAAGTGATGGTTCATGCAGCAGACCGAGTTAAGACATGTTTTGTGACACAGCTTGGAACCCACTGCTCTCAACGCATGCTTTCTCCAGATTGATTCTCTAAAGCTCCCAGGGCATGTGATTGAATGAGATGATACCAGTACCATACACATGAACACAGAGAAATCACTAGTATGTCTGTTCCACAGAATATAAAGCACAAATGTTCTGTTTTAACTTCCAGCTGGCTCCGCTGGTTCAGACTGCGCCTGGACCTGCAGACAAAACACATTCGAGTGCATCAAGACGTTTCGGACCGCACCGATCCTGGGGCAGGCTGACGAGTCCCAATCCTTCGTGCTACACACTGATGCTAGTGGGTATGTCTCTATTCCTAGTCCTGTTGAATATGGGACCTGTTTATTGAACGCTGCATAGTGAAATTATTCCACGGAGCGTGAGGTCTTAGCAGTGGTATGGGCTGTGAACAAATTCCGTGGTTATGATGATGTGCCTGACGCTGGATATTTAGACCAATTGTACTACAATTTCTAGACACGGGTAAACCCTACTTAGCTAGTTTTCTATATGTCTATCAATACCTCCGATTCGTTAAGACTCACAGAGATTTAAACGTAAATGAGTAAGAAACATTTAAATATACAAAATGCATTTATAATATTAGCAGGATTACCGTGCTCATATTTATTTGGTAATGAGTAATTATTATATTTTGATTACAGTACGTGGTGCAGATTGTTTATCTGGAAACTGGGCTAGCCTATCACTGCGAGTGACGCAAGTGGACATCTTCTGTACATACAGGTCAGATATGTTATGTCACCTTAAAACTACCAAGTCAAATGCTAAGATTTATTTCTTTAGAAACTTAAGGTATAATGTACGGAATGTCCAGTGGGTTTAAAAGAGTTATTGAGTTGATGAGGGAAGATGTTTATTAGCTGAGCTGAGGGTGGAGCTTAAGAATTCAATTTGTGACAGGGTCATACAGAGGGCGCTGGAGGGACCAGCCCAGCCACTGTCTTCGCTACCCAGCAGATCAAAACCAGCAGTGATCAAGAACCCATCGCTTGCCAGCCGTACAGGATGACTAAGGGGAGAAAAATAGTCCTGAAAGTGGAGCTGGATAAGATGCTAGCCGCTTATGTCACCGAGGAACGTGAGTCACCGTGGGCGACCAATGTAGTCCTCGTGCCGAAGAAAACTAGCATAGGTACATGTCTTGCTATTGATTATCGCAAACTAAACACAGTCACTGAGATTGATTCATATCCTTGGCAAAAAGTTGATGATGTGCTGCAATGAACCAATATAACCAGCTATTTTACTACGCTCTATTTGAGATTTGAGTATTTTCAAGTCATGGTTCACCCAGCAGACCGAGGTAACGCATCCAGGTTGTGGATACTGACATGAAATATAGATTTACAATCTGTTTTTGAAAGATTGCCTTGAATCAATAAACTCAGACAGAGCAGAGAGACAGGAAAGGACCGTTCTGCATGTGGCTCTGTCAAGCTGCAAGGGGTAGAGCTCGAACCAGGTGGTACCAGTACGTCGACGAACGCTTGTTAGCCGGTTCCACAGAATCTAAAGCACAAAATCCTTTCTTTTAACTTCCAGCTGTCCCCGGTGGCGGTGACTCATCCCGCCGCGGCGCGACCGACTCCACCTACGATCCACAGCTGCAACTAAACACATTTAAGCGCACCAAGACTATTCTGACATCGGCACCGATCCTGGAGCCGGCCGACGAGTCCATCCCTTCCTCCTTCGCACTGATGCTAGCGGGTATGTCTTTATTCTTAGTCCTATTGAATATGCGATCCGTTTATTTACCTTCTCAGAGTGAAATTGCGGAGCACGAGTGTTTAGCAGTGGTACGTGCTGTAAACAAGTTCCGTGCCTACATTGAGGATGCTCAGGTTGTTGTAAAATCTGACCACCAACCCCACAGATGTCTGATTAGCCTACAGGAATACTACCTGAATATTGAATATGAACGCGTAACTGGCAACTGCGTAGGTAACTAGGTAGTTACTAATTACATCCATTACTGACACTGAGATTTACCACAGAACATGGTATGTTAAAATAAATATTTCATAACATATTCGGCAAGCCGTTTCGTTGTCGTAGTCTGCATCTGATGATATTTGTTTTCTTTACACATTACAGCACTTGTGACCAGACCAAGTACGACCGGAAGCCGAGGAGACTGAGGAGATGAGTGTCATTAATATATCCAGAAGACCGGGCCGTCGGGACATCGAGCAACATTGCTATCGAGTCGTGGAGAGCAAGACCTAACAAAATCTTTACCAATATTATTTGCCTCCCCTTTCTGCCCTCTTAGGATGGACAATGACAGGTGACCATTAGATGATATTAAGAGCCCGATGGTGTAGTGGATAGGGCCACTACCTCCTGAGCGGGAGGTCGTGGTTCGAATACCATCACGTACCAATGTGTTTTTCGGTTTTCGAATTTCATATGTACGTTTATTCGGCGCCTTTTCCGTGCTTCGGAAGGCACGTTTATTTGCTGGCCCCGGGTAATGTCGTAGATAATAGTCGTTAAGCCATGTCAGAGGCCAGAGCTAAGTATTGGCGGCTTGAAAACTCTGACCTAATCTAGAATTCGGTCTGGTTTCTCTTCTGGGTTGCGGAGGTCAGATGGCAGTCGCTCTGTGTAAAAACCAGTACCCGCGTTTAATCCCATATATTAGGTAGCCGACCCCGTGAGATACGGGAAAAGGGATGATGATGAAGTTTCATTGAATTGGTGCGTTTACGAATCGATACCATTGACCTGTAAAGACAACTGTTAGATACAGTCACCTGGATCAATGGTTTAACGTACCCTCCAAAACACTGAATCCGTTTATTTGACAGACAATCAGTTGGACTTAGCCTGCATTGTCCTAACAAAACTGAGGAAAATGTCACGAAGTGATAAAAAGAAAAATATCAACTTTGTTTTGCCCTTCTGGGAATCGAACCCAAGCCCTCCGTCCAGTTCGAGAGCCCATGGCTCAGACCACTAGACCACGTAGGAAGTGACGGATCAGGTAGTAGGTACTTTTTAGTTACAATACTGTTTCTAATGTTTTTGTGGTTGTGAACTTGTAAAAGTTTTATCAGAGTGAAACAAAAGATATACAGAGGCAAATAAAAACCAAGATTTTATCAATTAAGCGTTGTTTCATTTTTATTATTCTTGTATAAAACAAACACTATCTTCCATGCTGGACTGGGAGTGATAGAAAAACATAGAATGTGCCAGCTGCATCTCCTCCCGGGCATGCTGTAAAAACCAGCTAAGGGATTCGAGGGTTTAAATGTATTGCAATTTAGGCGATGGGTTGACAACCTGTCACTATAGCAATACACATGACAATCTGAAATAACCCCTTAAAACTTGTCAGACGTGGCGGAATGACCTTTCGGTCGTTTTCGCTCTGCCTACCCCATTAGGGATAAAGGCGTGATTTTATGTATGTATGTATGTATGTATAAAACAAACACTTACCAAACAAATGACAAAGAAATATTACAGCATTACGGAATAACATTATCTAAGTAGTTTGTAAATACCTATACATAAAACAGTATACAACACCAAGAAAACAAAACGGAGAGAGAGTTCTATTCTGAAAAACTTGTAATGTAAAACAGTATAAAATGCTTCCTTTCCAGTATTTTATTCTAGTCTTTGAGTTGGTTTAAATCTGACACCAGGGTTCATCAGGTCGTCGTACGTCGACTACAAAAATCTTCTTAGGGACCTAAGGTTTCATTGGGCATACCATATTTCAGTTCAGGCCTCAAAAGAGGGGTTGCCCATGCCCATTGCAGTTGGAATCGACTCTCACCTCGTTTTCGACCTCATTTTTCTTGAACAGAACTTTCTTTCTACACATCCTATGTTCGAATTGGACTCTGTGTAGATTTTAAATATACCAATATACAACTGTAGTTGTATTCAACTCTGTGAACTGATGGTCGGGGTCGTCAACATCCTGGAAAATAAATATAAAGATTTAATGAGGTTGTCATTAACATCATTAGAAGGAGAAGAACTAAGCCTAGTTTATGGCAGGTGAGTTGAATATTATGTTGTACTTTCAAGAGTTAACATGGTAGTAGAGTGTATGTAAATAAAGGACAGAAAAACAAAATTGACTCCAATCAAATTGTTTGGATTGCCTAAAATTTTCTCTTGGAAGTAAATTGACATCACGCGGCAGATTTATCTTGCTAGACATTTGGAACTTTGACCAAGTGAGTAGTGGTATTTAAAACAAATTCCTTCATGTGCTAAGCAACGTGAGCTGCTATATAATATCTGGAGGCAATGCAAAACACTTTCTTACCTTCTATGTTAGTTGGTTCATTCAAAAAACAAGATTTTCTTCAAGGGCTATTGCGCCAACTATAAAGTCCTCCATAAAGTTAAATGTCCATCAACGGTTATCCATTCTGGGTCAGTGTCAGTTGCGAAGATAGTATTTATTAATAAAACTTGATTAATCGTCTGAAATCACCACGAGATGACCTAAAATATGCAATAATACGCGTTATCATTGATAATCATAACTACGAATGAAGTGTCAGCTGTCAAATTATGATTTCTCCTAGCGAGCGCGATAAAGCACCCGTTCGTGCGGGTACCATAGACAATCGCGCGACCTTTCCCCTAACGGTTTCGCCTATGTGCGCCCGTGAACGTACCCCTGGGCTGCAAGGGCTCAGCTCAAGGCCTTTTTTTTGTTTTGTATTATTGTGTTGTCTCTGTCTACGGGTTTTGTATTTATTTCTCCGGGAGGTTTTGCGCGGGAATCGTAACGAATCACACGTAGGACGAGTTTCTGGCTTTCTAATTTAGTTTTTCGCGGCTATTATTGTGATAGTGTAGTAAGCATAATAATGTGCCGGTAGAGAAAGACAATTTGGTGAAAGTAAGAAATGAAGTACTGAAATCCTATATGGTTCGACTCGACACTCCCGCGTAAATCATCATCGTCCATCGAAATGTGAGCTCCGCTTTCGCATTCCAATGAGTTCTAGATTAGGTTAGGTTAGGTTGGGGTTTTGCGCGGGGAACATGAAAAATCTGACGGACTTTGTTTTTCGCTTCTAAAAATTAGTTCCTTGCAGTGTTTGCTGTATTAATGTGGTGGATTAAACATAATGATTTACTGACGAGAAACAATAATGGCGGGAGTGAGAAGCAAAGGAAGGCGCTACCGTACGATTCAGATTGTTATATCCGCGCAAAAGTCTGTTGTGCATTGAAATGTGAATCACAGGCGCATTCCAATGACCTTAACAGACCTTAAGGTTAGCGTAGGAAGAATGAATACTGAAGACTAGGCTGCATGGGCTCAAGCTCATTGCCTTCCCATATCAAGGGAAAACTCTATTAAAAAAAACTGTGAGGTTTTTTGTTATTATTTTGGTTATTATCACGTTATTATTTATTTCTCCGGTTTCTCACTTTTTTGTTTAGATAAAAATTATAATTTATTTATCACATAATTCATGTGAAGTGAACAATGGCAGAAATAAACTTAGACGGGGAGCCAATATTCGTGGATGTCGCCGACGAGCCGCAGTTCCCTGTATTATATTCACAACTATTGGGTGATGATGACGATGTTGAGGCGAATGCAAGCGCGACTAATAGTAAGACACCAGGGAATGTTGAGCAGCCACAAACTGAGAAGTAAATACCTATATATTTCACACACTTCTGTCACAATAAATTCAGTATTTAACTATAGGTATCTACAGAATATTAATAGTACCTAACTACTCTTATGGTCCATTGATTTGTCCCTTGAAAAAGGTTGTTCAGTTTCATAAATTCATGGGCAGGGCAGATTCACAACCTCCAGGGTAGTACTTGCTTTTTGTTGTACATTTATAAGGAAATTAACCTCTACTTTTTCTTACTTTTAAAGCACACCTCAACCTATACATAATGAAAAAATTGACATCACAATAACTGGCTTGAATACGAAAAATGAACGGTTTAAGTGCAGTATTTGTAAACGCTTCACATGTAAATCGGAAGAGAGGATGATGCGGCACATTCGCAAGCACCGCGGCCTAAACCCGTACCAATGCTACTTATGCGACTACTCTACATACAACAGCATAGTATTCGAAGAACATGTCAACGTCCACCAAGGACTCAAACCGTTTAAATGCTCATACTGCGATCACTGCAGTGCGTCAAAGAAAAACTTAAAGAAACACGAATTGAGACACAGCTCGAAAAATCCACTCAAATGCCCGGATTGTGACTTCATTGCGTGGCACAAGACATCATTTCTAAGTCACCGGAACAAGGAACATCAGCGACAAGAGAGTGATAAATTGTACAGCTGTAAGATGTGCAAACGCACATTTTCAAATGCAACTCAGAAAAAGAACCACAATAAACAACACAAAAAATGTAAGCTATGCGCTTATGCGACATGCTCTAGAATCATTTTCAACACTCATCTAAAACAGGAACATGGTATAGAAATTAAAGAAAAGGGGTTAAAAACTCTTTTTAAATGTGCTCTTTGTCCATGGGCGTCAAACAGCAAGCCGAAAATTTTATTGCATTTAATACATCATCCAAATCAAGTTGTTGACGAAAATACGCTTGATATATCTGTGTTACGGAACTGTGGTATTATGGAATAATTGCATGTGTAATTGTGTGTATTTAGGATTTTATGTTGTATATTTTGTATTGCAAAATAAAATTAAGAATCTATTTAAGAATAATAAAATAGCACTGCTGTAGGTGCTAAATATACTTCAAAATGATTTTGTTTAAGCATAATTATCACCCCTTGAAATAATAGATTCATTTATTTGCAGTCAGCAAAGACGATTGCTGTTGTATTTTTGTTGCAGTAAATAAATTGTGTAAACTTACGAAATTTCATCATCATCTTCCTAGCCTTTTTCCCGTATTTCACGGGGTCGGCTACCTAATCTAGAGCATTGAACGCGGGTACTGGTTTTTACACAGAGCTACTGCCATCTGACCTCCGCAACCCAGAAGGGAAAACAGACCCAATCCGAGATTAGGTTACACACACCTTTGAATTTCTTCATAAGTGTGTGCAGGTTTCCTCACGATGTTTTCCTTCACCGTAAAAGCGCCAAATAAACGTACATATGAAATTCGAAGCCGAAAAACACATTGGTACGTGGTGGGATTCGAACCACGACCTCCTGCACAGAAAGCCGCGGCCCTATCCACTATACCATCCGGGCCGCCCTCTCTCTCTCTATCCACAAACTAACGAAATTTCATGAAAAGCCATAAATAATTTCTTGAAACATAATGGACAGATGGAATAAAGAGGACCTAAAATATTTATGAAAGCTTTATTCTACTACTTATTTATTTTAATTATACAAAATGCAGGTTAAAATTATAAGATTCACAATTTAAAATTTTTTGGGGATCCCTGGTGTACGCCAGCGCCCTCATCAGTAAAAAAATCATATTATAATCTATATAGAAAACGCAATTCATCAAAAATCCGGTAAACCAGATTAATAAGAATAGGTACTGAAGTTTGTTTTAAGCACTATAAAATCATGATTCAGTGTTTACAGCAGTTACAGATACCAAAAGTGCTAAATGTGGCCGTTTTTCGCAAATTTTGCTTTACTACCAGGAACTATAAATTGCAACTAAGAGGTTCTAAATTATCTTTTTTGCTTTTATTAAATCGGGTTTACCGGATTTTCGATTAATTGCGTTTTCAGTGAGTAATGATTTTTTGACTGATGAGGGTGCCGCCTGCCTCAGGGTAGCCCCTTAAGTGGCTTTTTTCTAGTAATTATAATCTATCAACAAAGAATCTGAGTACATACTAGTAGTATGTATGATCTGAGGAAATAAACTGCATTCGCTATTATGAGAAGGTATAAGCAACGAGTCAGTCAAAACTTTTAATGCTAACAAAACTTAAAATATACAACACAATTCATATAAATAAAACTAAAACAATGCTTCATAATTTAAAAAGAGCTATACAGGGTGTAAAAAAAAGTACTGCGTACCTTTCAACCACATATACCTACTACTGATGATACCAAACAACTTTCCCAAAGAAGAAAAATTTTAGCTCAAAAAAAAAATGCCTTTTCCATACAAAGATGCTCTCCGGAATTTGCAGTTTTGTATGGACAAGGCAATATTTTATTTCGAGCTAAAAATTTTGTGCTTTGAGTAAGTACTTTGGTATCATCAGTCAAACATGTGGTTTAAAGGAACGTAGTACATTTTTTTACACCCTGTATAATGTTTCAGTGAGAAATTAATCTAGTGCAAATTAAATAATTAATAATAACATACTGGAAGTATTTTCATCGAAATGAAATTATTTTCAAATGCTTAGCGTTATTTGTCATTGTTTAAGGTGGTGCGAAGTCGACCGAATGGTCCTAAAGGGTCTTTTGAATTATATAATCCAGCAAGCTTTGAATGTCGATCTTGCTAAAAGTGGCCACTTTTGGCCATATCGACATTCAAAGCTTTGACATTAAGTATAAATACTGGCCTTATGCATTACAAAATGAAG